>JBAMYA010103461.1:0-20144 GCA_037176975.1 Arrhamphus sclerolepis | reverse complement strand
TGCTGGAGCCTATCCCAGCTCACTTCGGGCGAAAGGCAGGGGTACACCCTGGACAGGTCGCCAGTCCATCGCAGATATTCATACTATTGATTCAATAATGAATTTAGAGGACTGAGAATACTTGATGCTGCTTGTTTGTGGAATGTGGAGCGTGGCTGACACATGTCAAATATACAGACAAATACTTATTTTATCATGACATAAAATACCTACATATATATCTTTGCAGTGTTTTAGATATATTTTTGATAAGGAAGTGGTTGATTTTTTTTCTAAGAAAACAGCCAACACAACCATAAAAAGTTAATAATAAAGCTATGACAATAACTAGATAAGTTGTTTAGTTTGTTTGGTTTTTTTGCTTCTGGTTTGACTCCAAAGTCCACGACACAACTTTGTTATCACATATTTTGTTAGATGTGCTCTAATTTGACACATTGTGTTTTGCTTCAGGGGGAAATTTGACTGTTTACCAGCTCAGAGACCAGAGGCAATCACATACACTTCAAAAGTCACACGTCAACAGGGACTGGATTAGAGTGCTCCTTTGTGTGTTTGTTTCTCTCTTTTATGTTTATGTAGTTTATATATTCAGTTTTGATCCCAAACTTTAAAGGGACTTTATTTCTCTCTCCAGAGAGTTTGTGTTGTGTTATTATGAGAGTTATAATGGTTTTCCATAATAACTCTCATAATTTAGGGAGGGAAATAAGCGCACACAAAAGGAATACTTGTATTTCCTTGTTAAATCCTGGTACAACAGATTTGCAGACAGACACTTTATTGATCCCAGGGATATTTTTGTCACAGTGTACAAATAATAACAAACAGTACAAAAGACAATTGTGTAAAATGTAATTATAATACAACAAATTAATAGTAAGAATAAAAGTGAGTAATGATATGGTCACATTAATATAAGTTATGTAGGTGGCTGTGTTGTATTCTATGTGTAGGCATATATATATGTGTACACACTGAAGCCCATCTGACCCTGTCAGATCCAAAGGAATTTCATAATTCCCTCATTTACATATTATTATTTCACCTCAGATTTGATATATATAGGACACGCAAAAAAGTCCTATCACTCCAAACCCATAAGATATTCAGTCCTCTATGACATAACATTAAGAAAAGGAATTAAGCTGGAAAAAGACATTTTGAAGTCTTTGTTTTTCCTATATTCCAAATATAATTTAGATTAATGAAAGAAATGATTTATTTATTTATTTATTCATTTACTTACTTACTTACTGGTTGTTGTTTTAGCCTATTTTGTGAACCAGTTCTTTTTCTGGCATGTCTGATCTTCAAACTTGTTGCTGAGACCCTGAATTAATGAGTTTGAGGTTTGTTGGATGACTTGTCTGTTCTGTAGGAAATAGTGATGATCAGGGCAAAGCCTAAGTCACCCTTGTCACTTGACGGCATTGTGAAAGGTTCTATGGTCATGCTCTAATGCTCTAAAGCTTGACTTTCTACCTCACCAATGATACCACAGTTCAGGCTTCCTGACTTGGGACACGCGCATAAGCTTCATTTTGCATAGTTAATAACAATGTATGTGCGTGTGTGTGTATATATATATTCAATTATGTAATTGTGTGATTTCATTTACATGATTAGATATCCTTTATATTATTATATTTTATGATTTATTAACAAGGAAGTTTGAATTTGATGGCTATTACACAAGAATTCCACGGTAGAAACTATTCAGATGCTTTTTATTAACTTTACTTTACACTTTACCTGTAATATTATTACAGGATTCAGCCTTGAATTATGAGAGAATCTAGAAAGTTCAGGATAAGTTTCTTGTTATCTCAGAACAAAACTACCCCCCAAAAAACAAATGAAAATTAAAAATATTTTATCTATATGATCAATGGCTGATGATAACTGAGAAAAACAGATTAGACTAAATGGAGGAACGCATCATTTACATGGAAATAAAAAGATTATCACAACTCTTTTCTAGTAAGATTCTTTTATTGCTCCTGTTTCACATCGGGAGCTGTCTCAATGTCTCAGCTTTTCAAATCCTTTCTCTAATGCTCTTAAAAATGCTGCTTTGGAAATTTATCATGAAGAGGATTATTAGGGAGACTTTCTTGATCCACTTGCCCTCCTCCAAATGTCAATTAAAGGCAAAGAGACAGACAGACTCAGCCTTTCTCACTTCCCCTCCATTTCCACTAATGAGATCCCAGTGTCCCCCATTTAAAAAAAAAGAGAAAGAGAAAAAATCTAGATTTTTTTTCTTCTTTTTTTTCCTATTTCTACTCATCTTTGCAGAATTTAAAAGCATTTCCTTCTATTTCTGCTCGTCTCGGCCATTAGAAGTTCAGTGCTCAGCTTTCGTTGTGACTCACCATGCACGGTTGGGTGTGTGTGGTGGTGGTTTGGGGGGGGGGGGAATACAAGCTTCCCAATAATCCGTTTGTGCACACCGCCCATTTTCACTTTTCACTGCTCTATACTTCCGTCCTCCGCCCACATTCTTTCCCCAAATACCTCTCATGGGCCAGATGGATTCATGTCTGTATATGGCTGAACGAGAATGTTAGAGAGAGGCCTGGTATGACTCAGTGTTTTCTCTGATTCAGACTGCACTCTGTTCATTTCTGTCTCTCCATGTCAAAAAAGGCACTCTGAAAGAAAAAAAATGTGAAAAAAAAAGGCACAGGAAAGAATCCATCATTTAAAACAAAAATGCAAATGACCTTTAACACAGTGAGGAGGAAAAAGTTTGGATAAGTAATGTCTTCAGTCTACACAAAGACATTACTCGTGTTTGGATATCATATGAAAACTCAGAAACAGATTGATTTTCAGCCTGATGAGACAATTTGTACGCATATAATGAATGCCCACCTCACAAAATTCTTCAGTAAGTCCAGTACAAGTTGATGCAAAGAATGCTTTCCTAATTATTGAAACCATTTAAGCAAATGCTCAGTTTGAAATAGATGCCAGCAGCAAGTTTAAAATTTTTTTTTTTAAACTTTTTTTAACCATTCTTCCTGTATCCAGGTGAAAGCTATATGTCTATTAATAATCCAAAGTGGTAAAGGATCCATTGAATTGACTCTATTGAGTAAGTCAGAGTTTGCAAATGTCTTGCAAGAGAAATTCCTACTCCTATATAAAGGTAGCAGTGTCATCATACATGCTGATGCACACTTCTGGCCGTTATACTGTGATTTGCACATTATTTTTCACCACCTACATGTGCACGAAAAAACATGTAGCCAAGAAGTCATATTAAACCTACGCAGTGGCATAATCATGCACATTTTCTGTATCCGCCTTCCTCTCGTCTGTCCCACACTCTGGAATTAGCTAATTTATTCCTCCTATTTGGTGAGTGGACGTGTTTCAGTGGACATGGACATGCGCAATGTCACCATAGCTTTACTGAAGAGGTGACAGATGTCTGTGTAGGTGAGAACAACTAATCTCAAAGTAATTCATAGAAAAAGCTATAAAAGCCACATTTTCTTCCCATTTTGAATAAGTAGTTTTTTGTTTGGAGGATCGTTGACTCTCTTTGGTATCATCTTGTTGCACCTTCATTTGCATTAAGCCCAAAGCTGTAATAGACTAAGCTGAAAGCTTCAGAGTTGAAAAATGAAACAAGTCCAGAAATGTGGAATATGCAGTTTCTTGAATGGCCACATGAGGCTGGCCCCAAAGGCGATTTAATTCTTAAAGAGCCCCACGTTAAAATGTCCAACTTTACAGCTGATATTAACAAATGTATAATACAATACCCCACTGAATCTTCGGACAAAAGAACAGCCCTGAAATTAAACAGGTTATTTCACCTAACCCTAGAAAATATTCAGTTATTTAAAGCCTTATAAAGTACAGTTTTTAAAATAGGAGCCACCAAAAGAGGATGTTTTCTTCTCTTGCTGGAGCAGTTTAAGTGTTTAGGTCTAGTTTTGTAAGAGGAGAGAATTTGCTGTTGACAGGAGATGGAAAGGAAAATTGGAAAACAGATGAGTAAAAGGGCTCTGGGAAAAAGAAGGTACTATGTAGATTTATGGTACTCGATTAAGGAGAAATGTGCTCGTGGTTGTAAAGGGATGGTGATTGAAATAAAGGATAGGAAGTAAACAAGAGGTTAGAGTTTGCTTTTGAAGGGCTCCTGGGAAACAAAAAAAGTGAACAAATCCAGTTGATTCAATATGGAAGGAAGCTCAGTCCGAGAAATTTATAGCTCAGGACATCCTCCGATCTAGTTTCTTCACACCCTGACTGGCTGGAGCTCTATTTTGCAACTTCAGGAGGACTTTTTTGTGTTTATGTTTCAGTTTTCTCAATGGACTTATAAAACAACAAGAGTAATTTTGAAGGCATAAAACGGGAAGTGGACTGTGCCATGTTTAACTGCATTTTCCCTGTCAAGTTATAAAACAATCCTTAAGCATGTTAACCCAATTGGATGGAGTCCATAGGAAAGTTTTTATAACTGTTATGCTGCGTCTGATAAGTCATGGAACATGAATGCTATTTTCAGCAATCAATCATTAG
The DNA here is from genome assembly GCA_037176975.1 of Arrhamphus sclerolepis. NCBI lineage: Eukaryota > Metazoa > Chordata > Actinopteri > Beloniformes > Hemiramphidae > Arrhamphus > Arrhamphus sclerolepis. The sequence continues at coordinate 15,599 of JBAMYA010103461.1, read as the reverse complement.
TTTTTGTTTTCTTTTTTTTAAAAGCCTTGGTTGTTTTCAAGAAAAACTTGAACAAACAATATAACATCTTGGCAGCAATCTAAACATATTCATCAGTACGATTCTATTACTTTAAAGACCATTTTCTCTTTTTCATCTCTCATGCTCTTAGTATTTAATTAACCCCATCGGCAAGTGAACAGTTGAGCTTAGCATGTTAAAGTCAGCAGTCGGAATACTGTCTTCTGTTGCTAATGTTACCCCAAAGCTTTTTCTTTTCTTTCTTTTTTTTTTTTTTTTTTGTGAATGCACTTTTTAATTGGGTCAACGGGAGTCCAAAAAAGTCTGAGAGCAAAAAGAAAAGATGAGAATGGCACAGAAATGTACTTCAGGCTAAATGACTGCCTTTCAGCTCGCAACGACGCTTCCAAAACCCACTCAGGACACCAGTAACGATACCAGGACAGTTTTAGTCCTCCATTAAGATACAGAACCAGGTGCGCTATTTCCATCACATGTTAATGTCAGAAAGATGCATTTGAGCCATTAGTGTCAATTTGAAGCATTCCAGTGATAATAATTAGTCACATCTCAGGGCGAGAGCAGGCTGAACGAAAATCAGTTGTAAAACATGTTTGTTGTAAAACAAGTGTGTCGCCATGGGAAAAGCATATTTTCCATATAAAACAGCTTATCACCATGAACCTGGCTGGACTATTACAGAGATTTGAACCATCGGAGAACACAGTTATTACATGCTTGTACGAACATGACATCTGCAAAATCTGTGCAAATGATCACAAGCAATTTAGAGACTGGTGTTAGCTTGCATATATCATGGGTAAAAACCTTTCTCTTGTAACTTTAAAAAAATAAATAAATAAAATTGTAGACATAAAACAGCAACCTAGTGGAAATGGAGGCTGCGTATGCACCGACATGACCACTTCAGCTGCTGTTTCACTCTGGTGGCCCTCTAGCAGCTCAGTAAATGTTTGTTCGCTCCTCATGTGCTTTGACAGTATTAGTAAAAGCTCTCAGGCTACTGACACCAGCGTTAAATGATGGTAGTGTGAACTGAAAGAGGTTGTAGCCTGAGGAGAACTGTTTTAGATGCTATCTATGTTGTATTTCAGTTATAGCAAGGATCACAGCAACTGCCGCCGTGATAACAAACCCACTGACAGCTAATCCCTCAGGACAGGAAACGAGTTGTACAACAATTGATGTCATCGAAGGTTAAATGTCCACTGTGATGAAGCTTTCTACAAAGGCAGACGCATTTGGCTATTGTTCTATCCTCTTACTCGTTACGGGGTTGAACAAAATCATTAGGCTAAAGAGAAGATGAAAGGATGGCTCGTGACATCCTGACAGCCTCTCTAGCACCAGCCCCCCCACCCCCACCCAAAAGAAAAAAAAAATAGGCAGAGCTAGTATATCCATATGCAGAAAGTTTATTATTCAACTAACTGGTTTTCACATTGTAGAATTAAAACCACACTTTAATAAATTGAAGTCATTTTTTAAAAAAAAACCAACTTACTGAGTTCACCTTTCTCTATATAAGTTTTTTTCTAGAAATGGAAGAAACCCTATGAAAATCTTTGTGCACCCTTCTTGATCTTGCCTCTCTGGATTTCCCTTCAGCGATTATTAAATTATTTGTGAATTTAATTGAATTTTGAATGTTTACTCCATCCTAAGACCTTCATCAGCCAAACAATCAGCGGCCGTGGGCTCATCTACGCATCCGTCTGAAACCTATATATTATTGATGCCTAAAGCAAGAGGGTGTTATAAAAAGAATTTTCTAAAAAAAAAAAAAAAAGATGGATGTCAAACTTGAGCTTTAAGCTTGAGCTTGAAGACCCTAAAAAAGATAAAAGAAAAAAAAACATTCTGCCTATTCTGTCTGACAGAACTGTTCATAGGATGACAAGCCCTCTTTAACTTCACAGGACCTTCTTGAAGATGAAGTAGACTCTGTAGAAGTAGTGCACTTCTCTACTGCCCATCAACATTCGTCTGAATACAACTTAAAACCTTCAATGGAAAGACATGAAAAAAAAAGACTTTTCTTTTTCACATGAAAGGTTAGCACATGAACAGCTCAACAAAGATGATGTATTTCGAAAACAAGCTCTGTGGACTGATGAAGATAAAGTGGTACTTTTGCAAGTTTTAGCTCAGTGCTGGTTAAGTTGCTTCTCCAGCACAGTCCAAGTCTGATTCTTCTGTCATTACATTTAGTTTATAGTATCAAAGGAGCCTCTGACATGATGTCCACGGTAGCTCCGTGACATTTATGACATGTGACGGCACCAACAAGCCGTATATAGTTGTTGCAAGAGGCGACTGAAATGGGCATCCTGGCTACTTTGTGTGTTTTTTGCTGAGAGCAGGAATGGGAGACAGTGAGAGCTACATGACACTTCCTAAAATAATCTAATATTCCTCAGAGGGTTAAAGGAAGCTGTTTCTGAGATGAGTATCTGAGTTTTTAAAGTGCGGTACCTTCTCCCAGATGACAGTATGTCATACAGAGTGACCTGGATGGGTGTTGCCTGTGCTGATCTTGCCCTCCACTGCAGGCGTCAGCATAGACAGTCCAAGCTGAGAAGAACAGCCCCAACAATCCTTTGATCCTTCATCACCAGAGACCAGTCACTCTTACCTGATAGGCAAACTGATGCACATCCAGAATTGCTGAGAAAATGCTCTTCATGTGTATCAGTGCAATTTTCTCCAAGCATTTTGTGGTGACTAGGGTGAGAGTAACTAGCTGATAAATATTGGGGCTGCTGATTTTCAGACTTTTTGGGCAGCGGGATGATGATGATAGCTTAGAGGCAGGCTGGAACAGTAACTTGTTATAGAGAAAGATTAGCATTGACCTCACCTGATGGCACCAGAGAGTAAGTGTACACCCACCCACAGCCTGGCCCGATGGAGCGAATGCTCTGCCATGTTGTTTTTAATGCGTGCAAAGAAGTGGTTCAGGGTGGCAGGGAGATCCTTTTCCTGATTGTACGGTAAGATGTTATCCATGTAATCAGTCAGGGTTTTGATTCCTCTCTTCATGCTGTGTGAGTTGTTAGTGACCCTACACTTGGAGCTTACCCCTGCCCTTAGTGTCTTTGATGCCGTTTTACAGGTTTTTTTCCTAGCAACACTATAGGCCAGCACGTCACTGGACCTGAACGTAGCGTAGTGACCTCAACCTGCAGTCCAACCAGAGCTTCTGGTCTGGGAATACCTTGATTGTCTTGATGCCAAGTACTGCCTCAGTAGCCTCAGGCCAGCCTCCTCACTCCACACCTGCACAGCTGGTCTGGTTCAGCACACCACAGGTTTATTACCTGGTGTTCGTGTCAGTGATATGTGGTCAGATGGAAAAAAATAAATAAATAAAAAATGTTGCTTGAGGGATTGAACAAATGCTTCACATTAACTTTACCCATATATTAAATTGAGAACATCTTTACTTGGCAAGCTATTAGAATTAACAGAATTGTTTGAGTGAAACTGTGTCCAAACAGTTATGATCTGCTTTAAAAAATGGACTATAGATGAAAGAGATGGATAGATTTCTGTATATACACGAGTGTGTGGTGTCTGAAGTAGCCTTCAGCTTTGGCAGACTTCAAAAGAGCACTACAACATATGATTTAATACAACCGTTAACCCTGGAAGAGACTTAAATGCACAATAAAATTCTCTCCATACTTTTCTTTGAACAGTCACTCATCAAAATTGAGATTTTAACCCCCAGCTCAGTAGCACCATATGTGATGTGAGAAAATTATTCCTCCAAGTGGTTCTTTTTAAAGTGGAAGATGATGTCCGCTGGATGTTATACCCCTTGCTGTGTTTGGCGGTAATGAATGGCAACTAATGAACACCTCCACTGTGACGGGTTCCCCCAGACACCCTTTTCACGGCCAGTTTGCTAGTTGCTGCCAGACAGATGAGAGGAAGGGAATGAGGGACGAAGACTGAGGTGAAACTAAAGGAGAACAGTTCACAGCAGGGGGCTGTCATCCCTCGTATCATCCCCGCACCAAGGTGGGAACTTCGTAGTTTCAGCTTGGACAGATCAAAGAGAGTTGTTGCGGAGAGTGGACGGGTGATCGGTGGCAGGTCAAAATGCTGTGTTCCTCCCAGCTGTGTGCATGAATGCGATGTTTGAACTATCAATAAATGTCATCTAATTCTGTCCAGTTTCTTTTCTTTCTTTTTTTTTGTACCTCATACGAGCATCTCCATGTGTCATTAACTTTCTGTTTCCATGTTCCTGTTTTCAGTCACAGGGATCTAAAGCCAGAGAACCTCTTGTTAGATGAAAAGAACAACATCAGGATAGCAGATTTTGGTATGGCCTCCCTTCAGGTTGGAGATAGTCTGTTGGAAACCAGCTGTGGGTATGTATAAACAATTTCTAATGCCTCTTTTTGATTGCATTTCTTATCTCACATTTTCTGCTGTTGAAATTCAGAAGGCTATGAAAATGTCAAGATAATGTCTTGGAGTGGAGGAATATAACATCTCTTCTGTCTCCGTCCTAAACGATGCTGGACAAAAACAGAAGAGATGCAAGCGAGCGATTAGCAAGGCCATCAGGTCTACTATTTCTCAAGCATCCATATTGTGCTGTCTTGATGTCTTGAAGAGACTTTTGCCGTTTCTTGCTTGAGTTTGCTGTCTGACTCTGAGCAGGATAGGAACTATACTCACTCTTTACTCCTCTCTGTGGACTCTAATGAATTTGCTTGCAGCTATTAAAATATGATTGAAGTCCTCACACTTTAGGAGAATTGTTGTTTAACATATAGGTTTTAACAAAAAGTGTGAACAATCACACTTGGATCACGGTTTGTATACCCAATGAGACTGCACATAAACAGAAACACTTAATCTTATATATAAAATGTGTACGTATATATATAGATATGTATACAGTTAAGTTTATGTAAGGAGAGACCCAAACGCAGGGCACCAAAGACAGGTTAGAATTGGGTTTACTGCGGCTTAGGATGCGTCAGGAAAGTTATTCTGATCTAAACGGTGCAGGTAGGGCTGGAGTTCATGGATACAAAAAAAACCCAAAAACGTAGTCAGGAAAAATGGTTCGTATCGTTACAAGTTTCTATAAACATTCAGAGACCGGTCTTCAGGGTAGCTCCCCCATGGTAATACTGATGATCTGGTGAAAAATGGCTGAAGGTCCAAGAATTTATTGCAAGTGGTGGTGGTGAGCTGAACAAGCCTCAGGTGTGCTGGAGGCATGGATCCAGTGCTCTGCCTAGGGCACACACACACACACACACACACACACACACACACGTGGCAGACAAACAAGGCCATGAAACATAAAGAAAAGCTACTAGGGCCACTGTCACATCAGGACATATATGGAAAGATATAATTATGATGCATAATGTGTAGAACATAGCCAAAGTTGTCATTTAGATGTTTTCTATTGGAACAGACTCATCATAGAACAAATTAAAAGCCTGTAGGAGTTAATATAGAATACAGTCTATAATGTGCAAGATCACTTACTTTAACAGACCACCAAATTATAAAAATTGAAATGACTTCAGTTATTCTTTTTAACCTTTGCATTGTTAATGCTTGTGTGTCTCTATGATGTTTGTGTGTGTGTGTCTGTATTGATGCCTTAGGAAGAATACTTGCTTAGTCATTATGCAGGGTTTGGTGGCAGAGACAGCCATCTGTCCCCAGCTCAGATTGACTCTGTCCTAAGTTAACCTGCTAATCAGTTGCAATTCGAAATACACGTACATGCAATTCAGAAAGCGCGCATATTCACATCATGCAGACGAGGCTTAGTTTATCCCTGACCTCTAAAACTATTTACGCTCTCCTTGGCTGGTTCTCTCCCTGCCTCTGTCTCTGACACCCACCCTACATAGGCATGCTCATTTATGCAGACACATACATCCAGCTTATACTGTTGCATAATTCCTTTTTTTTTTCTTTCAGTCGCAGTAATACCTAAGCTCTCATAAGTCATCGGTAGAGATCAGACCAAGTGTTGTGCGTGCATAACCAAATCTGAATCAGAGCACAACTGAGTCATTGTTCAGCAGTGCAGACTGCACTGAAGTGTTTCTGATTCAAGCCATATGTGATGGTTTTACACAGCAGTATCTTGTGCACCAAATCTGCCTATATTTAAATGCATTCTGCAACCGCACTTAGTGGTGGTAAAGTGGTAAAAAAAAATGTACTTGTTGCAGGTGGGAACAGGTCCCCCCCCCCTCCGTGCTAGCTTACCTGAGAAATGTATAAGCACTGCGTCACTGTGTGTAGGTCTGCCTGCGCTGGTGCCTAATACACATGCCATGTGGTGTAACTGTGGCTATTGATTATTCATGCTCTTCTGGCTGTCCCATCTCTAAGTGCAGATATGACACTTTTTAATTAAACACATTTATCTGGGTGCCCTCGCTCCGTGCAGCAAACTGACACAAATGTATTCCATTTGCTTTGGGTAATGGAGCTCAGTGGAGATGAAACTTGCCTCAGGTAGAGAAAGGGGAGCCTCAGAGAACATCCAGGACATAAATACATGCAGGTTTATACAATGCATAAACGAGCAGAAACACTGACGAGCACGTACACGCATGGATCCGGCACAACCTTTTCTCTGTTAGACAAGCTCAGCTGTGAGTTTATCCAGGCACTGATTGTTTTGTTGCACTGATTGATAAAAGTGAATTGTGCTGTGTTCTGCAATGAGCTGCTCAAATTTGTTTCCAAAACATGAATTTCCATGAAGAGCACCTTGTAGTATGAGCAGTCCACTTGTGTGGCTTCCTTCACTGTTTCTAAGACAATTCACTTCTTCTAAGTTTGTGTTAAAGCACATTTCTTTCGATACAGTGTGTGTTATATTTCAAATAAATGCAAAAATATAATTATTTTCACCAGTATCTTCAGTATTAATTTGCAGTTGATGCATATCTATTGAGATGGCAAATAAATTTCAAATTTGCATTTATTCCTTCATTATCAGTGCGTACAATCCCCACCACGCCTATCCTTTTCATTAATAACCAAACAATTTAATTTTGTTCTTTGAATAAAAAATAGCAGTAAACTTAACAAGATTACTCACTTCCTTTTTATTTAATCTTTATGTTGATCATTCTAAACCTTTTCCTCATAATTAGTTCATGTTTACACAAATCCCAGCTTTGAATTGCATATTGTGTTACTCAGGAGACTCAACTAGTGCAAATCTAATTCTTTTCTCGCTTCTATTATTTGCTCATCTGCATAATGCTCTATGACACTTGCAATTATGAGGGACATATTTGCATAGGCTCTCATTTGAACTTTCCCCGTTGACGTGGAAGCGGTGTTTATTATTGGTCAATGTTTTGACAGCTCTAAGACCTAGCCTGCCAAGGCCATTATTCATGAGCACATAAGAAAACAGTCCAGCTAATGGGTGCCGTGTTTACAGACGAGAGAATCCCTTATTAAAACTAGATATCGTGCTATTAGTCTGAGAGAAAGATGCAGAAGACGCGTCTCACCAGCTCGAGAGGTTTAGGGGTGCAAACGAGCTGTTCTGAGAAGCCATGTGGCAGGCAGTTTAATCCAGGGGGGGTTGCAGACCAATGCAAAGCTCTCATTCTACCTCAGATAATTAAATTCAAAATATTGGACTTTCAAAGCACTGGAACTGTGCATACATAGAATGATGAGTCGCTCCTCTGCAGCATTCATGTGTAGTCACAGTTTTATGGAGTAGCTTTTGCAAGGTAGCTCCATAAATCTTCATATGATATTGACGTGCCAATCTAGTCATTGGCTTTACTGTCAGTTCATCCAGGGGCTGTAAAGATTAGTGGGTCTGTACTCTGTCTGCTGTGAGAAGATGCCCTTGACTGAGAAAGCAGGAGGACATCCAGACACTCTCAGGATGTCTAAACTCTTGGAGCATACCTTGATCTATGTCCAGTGGATGCATTTACTGTCTGCTTATGTGATTTAGACAGATGGTTACTTTATGTTTGCTTACTATTTGTTATTATGACTGTATTACTTACTTACTTTCAATGAAAACTGTACAAATACACAAAAACTATATAATTGTATTTATTTATAGAAATATATAAATTCTGATTTTGTCTTTCTTTCTCTTTCCGCTCTGATTATTTCACTTTTTGCACTTTCCCATTTTCCATGATAGATCTCCACACTACGCATGTCCAGAGGTCATCAGGGTAAGTCATTTTTCACTCGCCAAAAAATATTCATTCACTTTTTTTTTCTCATTATGTTTCGCTTGTCCAAACCAGCCAAACAAACTAAACTCTTGTGCCTTCAGGGAGAGAAGTATGACGGGAGGAAAGCAGACGTCTGGAGCTGCGGGGTTATTCTTTTTGCTCTTTTGGTGGTGAGTGTCAGCTCGTTCTTTTACTGACTGATGTTGACTGAGCTGACGTGCAGTTTAAAATTCTCCAGAGCAACAAGTCATAATACACTTTGCAGTGAAGTGCTTCTTTCCCATCCCGTCCAGTAGTACGTCTGGTGTTATTGCCGAAGATAATTGGTCAAAAACTAAAAAATAACTGCGACTATAAAGGACTTTACCATCACTACTGAATCTGAATTGTTAGAGAAGATGCTGTAAACCTGAAGTAATCATGAAGACTGAAATGTGAGTTCATATATCAGAGATTTTAATTCAAAATCCCTGCATTTAGATGGTTTTAAATCACAGGTGTTACAAAGGCTGTCGGGCTGGTTATTCTTCCATAACTGTGGATAGATAATTGGAACATCTTTTTGGTTAATTACCCTGTCTCCACACAACGCTGTATGCATAGGAAGGTCTATTTTACAGGTCTGTTGCTACATTATATCTGTGATACTCCAGCCATGCAGCCCTAAAGCTTTGTTTCATCAACAGCTGTATTGTAGTTTCTACATTCTCCCTCCTTCATGAATAATTCATGCAGCGATGCTCAAAGAAGAGGGCTTCCAAACAAATATCCACATCGGCATGGTAACTTTTTGTCGAAAGGGCTTATTTGTCATTGATTTTCCTCCTTTTCCCTTCACTTCCTCCATCTCATATGTGTGTGCATATTTTTTTCTAATGCCCAGACCTCTATTAGTTGTGCGTCGCATAAAACTCACAAATGTGAGCCTTTTTCTGATCATGACCATTGTCTTGCGCCAAACAAAAAGTTTTTTCTGTTGCCGCTGTTTGCCTGAAGTTACAGATGTCTTCTTCCCTTCTCATCTTGCTGTCTGGCTGCAAGGTAACCATTAGTCTGATTGTGGGAGACATGCATACTCCCCAGCAGTTAGCCTGCGCTCAGATCATCTGTTACACATGTAGCTATACCCTCTTTCTCTCACTTCTCCATTTCTCAGGCAGTCTTCCTGTCTTTCTCACCAGTTCTCTTCACTCCATCTTTTCTTGTGGTGGAGGTTGCCATTCATCACGCAGCCACATCTGTGAAGTGTCAGCATTCTCTGATAAATGTCTCTGACGATAGAATGCTAAATAAATGAGCAATCTGGGTAATTATTTGAAAAGCCCTGTTTTCAGCTCGCTGCTGTTTATTATTTATTTTGCATGGCGATTAACAGCAGAGGGCTCTAATTTGAAAGTTGAACAGGTTGAGAAAGCAAGCCTAGTCTGAAAGGCGTGCAGGATGAATACTCTAATCATGGTTTCGGTTTCCTCTGGTGAGACTTTTTACGCGTTCATAATATTTTTATTGCTGAGAGAGATTTTTTTTGTCTGTAATAATGTTGCTATTGTATGAACTACGCAACTTTTTTTCCTCCACCCAACATCGTTTTCCCTTCTCTGATTCTCCTGTCTGCTTTCCAGGGTGCCCTACCATTCGATGATGACAACTTAAGGAATCTTCTGGAGAAGGTGAAGTTGGGAGTGTTTCATATGCCACACTTCATCCCTCCAGACTGTCAGAACCTCCTCCGTGGCATGATTGAAGTGGACGCATCCAAAAGACTAACGGTCAGTTCAGCTGAGATTCTGTAACAAAGAATTATCATTGTGTTGGTGTGTTTTTGCCTTTTCTTTTATTGGATTGGAAGTTTGACTCCTCATGACGCAGCAGACATTGATATGCCACAGTGTTCAGCAATGTGCCTCAAGTGTGTCGGAAGGATTCAAACAGTATCATCGATCAGATCTGTCATGGACCACATAGAGAATCTCAGCCGAAGAGCGAGGGCTGTAAACAGTTTCTGTTGTCCAATTTGATGCAAATAGTTCTACTTAATACTACTCAATAGTATTGAAATGTTACATACTTTACTACTAATTTAAAAACTGCCTCACACCCTGGTTAGTACATAGTTGCTATATATATTATATAGCATATATTAGGACTGTACAAGAAAGAGCTCAGTACTCATGCAGGGTGGCAGAGGTGTTTTGTTCACAGCATGGTCTGGTCTATGTTTTGTTTTTCTTCAGTTTCAGTGCGATACTGACACAATGTTTTACTGCACTACCTCAGTGAAATTTTCAAACGAGATGAACTAATGCCAATCGGTGGCATAAAGACACTGTGACCACTGATTGGATTTGCCAGGAGCTATGCATGTGTTTTTTGTTTTTTTAAACAAAAGCAAAAGGTACCGGTTGCCATTTATTTTTTTAAATGATGTGCCTGTAACACACAAACACACACACCCCACCCCCACCTTTAAAAAAAAAACAAAAAAACTATCTGTCCATATGTTGTTGGGGCTTTCCCATATTCAGAACAGGGGAAAAGAAATACAGGGAGCAATTGCAGAGATACATATTTTATAAGGTTAAAGTGTATATTCCAGTGATGTCTATTTCATTGTGTTCCAGATTTTTTTAACCCCTTGCCATTGTTTTTGTGAATTCAACATCATGTCCATTGATTGAATTTAACAGAAGATTGATACTTTAGTAGTATTCTTTTTCCTAGTTTACGGTTTATTCCTTAGAATACCAGTCCATCTCTAAAGAGCAGGTAATCTCCTTTGAAAGGAGGCTTGAGGAAAAAGATACCTACTCCACGAGAACCAAGACATTTGTTCTTGTTCGCAGCTTGTTCTCGACACATCACCTGGGCAGAACTTTTTCCTTGTGAGGTGTCAGATAAGTGTTGTCAGAAATATGGAGTGGGCGTGGTTTATACAGAAATGTGGAAATGCTGTCAGTGTTGCCAATTTGGCGACTTTTTCGCAAAATCTTCCCTGCAACTTTTTTTTTTTTTTCTGTCAAAAGTGACTAGTGAGAAATTTTGCGACCTCTTCTGGTGTTATTGGAGACTCTAACATGAAAGGATGTATCTCTCTACTGTCCTCCATGAGCAGCGGGTGCTGCCGTGAGCCCCGTCCCGTCCCAAAGCGGTCAGTCTCCCAGCAGCCTCTGCTGCGCTCCCATCTGCAGTCAGACAGGAGCTCTGCACCACACTGTGCATCCAGACTGAAAATGAACCGCCCGTGCTTCCAGTGCAGGGTTTAAATGTCCATCTTTCTTCCTGTCTGTCCAAAAAAAAAGTAAAAAATGTTACAGTTATGGCAAAAAATGTTCAAGTTTTACTGTGACTTGTTGTAGGCTTGATATTCTGACATTTAACAATATTTGTGCTGAAGTGGGAGTTCTGCTTCAGAGCTTCTTGTGAAGTATGATACGACCTGGTCTCATGGAGTCTGTTTCAGCCTTTAGGGTCAAGATGAGGTGGAAAAAATTTAAAATAGGTAAATGAAGCTGTCCTTTGTTGGTCTTTCACATTCAGATAGTAAAAACACACAATGCTGCTTATACAGGGGTGTAACGATAGAAAAAAACAGTTCAAAAGAGTCACAGTTTGATTCCATTTGATACATTGATCCCACGTTTTAATAGATTTTTAATACCCAAAAATTAAAATGGAGAAGTTTTTCATGGAAATTTTTTTTTTATTTAACCATCAAAATATTGTTTTGTTGTTGTTTTTTTTCCTTTGAACATTGGTGGACCTTTATCTATCCCCTTGTCTGGTGTGTTTAGCAGCACATCAAGGAAAAAGTTCTCCATCAACATACAAACATCATCAAATTAGATTTTTTTTTGAAAACTTTGAACAGTGACAACTACGGATGTAACAACAATGCACATATTCATATCAAACTGTTCGATACGAGGCTCCCAGTTCAATACGAATATGTGCATTGTTACATCCCTAATCTATGCTGCACACACATCCTCTCAAAGCATGATGGGTGTTTTTATGTGCCCACATGTAAGAATATGTGTTGATAGTTTGTGAATGTTTCTACCTTATTTCCCTGTGTCCTAGCTTATCTTCGCTCATTTTCAGGAGAAGTGTGATCTTACGGGTGAAGTGTTTCAGATAAGCAGCATGAACTAGAAAGATTGCATCTTTTTATTATGCTGCATGCACACCATGCTTTGTCCTTCTGTTCCCTCTGCCTGACGAGGGCAGGTCACCCTGATATCCCCAGATATACCCACCAGACACCAGCTATGTCCTCGGTGAGGGGTTACACACTGACCAAGCTGCTGGGAGAGAATATGGTACCTGTCTACTCGCTTTGTTGTAACCTTACTGAATGTCAAATGACCTTTTAGTTTGAGTGTATGTGGAGTTTAGTGGTGACCGCCCAGTCACAGATGAGGCAAGTACACCCAAGGACAGGCATAACAGCATGAGAGAACTTAACATCATTTTCCTATGGATTTTTTTATACTAATATTCATTTTAAATTAAAAAAAAGATGCATAATCATACCACAAGTCACTTTGTTTCCGTATGTCTGTTGTCGCCTGTCTCATCTTCACAATTCACATAAATGAGACGCCCTGGAAGTATCTTTCTCCTTGTGATACCTGAATGATGAAGAGGGTTGACTGGCTCATTATTTTAGCAGAGCAGTTCATCACAGACAGATAATCCTCTCATGGGGATGGACTAGATGAAGTCTCGAGAGTCCTGGAGTGAAAGCAAAGGAAGTGTCTGTTTTATTTTTCTTAACAAGTGTTATTTAATATTTGCCTCAGAAATTAGACACTAAGAACTTTTGACAAATGCAGTGAACAACTTGCTTTGAGCTTTACATGGTTTCATTATTCAGTCTTTGCATGTATTGTAGCTGAATATCTTCCTGAAGTAGGGAAGAATGAAGATGAATGATCCTCCTGTGAATGCTCCCTCACTGATACCGCCTTTTAAAGGCTTCAAACCAGCCCTGCAAAAATGCTGTTAAAGGGCATTTATTATACTGATTTATAGCGCTGCATTTCTATCCCAAGGAATACGCCAAAATAAATTGGCATGATTCAGAGTTGCAAAGAAAATCCTTATTTATCTTTTGCTTATCCTTATATAGTCCGACAGCTCTTCATTAAAATTTGCCATTTTAGCTTTTTTTCTCTTGGAGGTCCCACTTAAAGTCCATTTAGCGATGACTGGCCAACTACCAGAACCCTGCTGACACTTTATGTAAGTGAGCAAAATTGCCTGTATTTATTTGTTGGTGAGCTGTCTGCAGAAGATGACTAAATAAAGATTTGCTTTGCTTTCTTGATCAGCATTGTACCACTTTTAGCATTTTACTATGGCACACATTCACCATAGCATAATTTCTGTAACCTTAATGCCATGTCACAAGATTAATATCCATACAGAGTTGCATTAATTTCTCAGCCGCATGTATTGATGATGGGGAAGTCGGACCACTGCAACTTGTAGAACAACTTATTTTGTGGGGGTTTTTTTCCAGGTTGTAGAAAAGTTGTGATAATAATCTAGGTCTTGTTTGTTGTTATCTTGAATTTGTGTGTATTTAGTTTGTTTTGGTACTGTAAAATAAGCCACACACATGTTGATGTTCTCTCCCTGTGCAGACAGCAGCATGACTGAGAAATGTGCACTCGCACATTCAGACCTGCATTTCTATAAATATATAGGTTTATTTTAAAAGTCATTTACGCAGCACACAGGAAACTACAAGGGATGTCTGGATATGCATGCAAAAATATACCCATCCCTGAGTTAAAGGCAGCTCTCCCTCTGCCTGAAAACAGCTGGAATTGAAAGTGACACATGTAGAGTCTGATTGATGTGATTCTGAACCCCAAGCCACATCACTTTCAAGCATGTGTGTGATACCCATCTCCTGCCTCCAGGCCTTCATTAAACAGCAGAGAGCAGGTCACCCACTGGTCTGTATCTGACAGCCAGGGTGTCTGTCAATACCATGACCTCTGCTGAGGCAGACAGGAGTCACCTGCAGTCAGAAACCATAGTCTGCCTGCTTCTGTGATCGCACTAATATCTCTCGAAAGGTTTCATATGTCCGACAGCGCTGAGATGGGTCCTGTGGGATGGTGGAGACACGAAGACGCTGATGGAGACATGCACACAAAGCTATGACTCTGAATAAATGACAATAATTGGAATTGCTATGTGTATCTCTTGCGGTTCTACAGCAGTAGTATGAGCAAATGAAAAAGTCTCAACGGTGACATTGATCCCGTTTCCCTCTGCGGGTGCTTAAAACGCAGTGGAGTCATTGTAGTGGACATCTTTCTTTTCTGCCCTTTGGCTTGCTTTTTCTTCCTCTCAATAGGTTTGTGCCATTGACAAAAGACCACGTTGACAGTATTGGTGACAAAGCAGCCACATTAGAAGTGTGATGAAGAGTAGCATTGAGAAATGGAGCGTGTGTGAGGAAGAGTGAAGGGAAAACAATAAGAATGAGAGATTCCCTTCAGACCAGAGGCAGGGTCATGTCCAGCTGTATCACCTCTCTCCCTTACACTCTCACTGCATCTTTCCTTATCTCTGTTTTTCCCAGTATATTCACTCCCCCCCCCACTGGCAGTATTATTTGAAGGCCACATCATCATTATTACCTCTTCTGCTGAACATGCTTTTATTTTCCTGTTATTTTCCTCTGGATGAGCTCAGGGCCTACTGAGGCCTTACTTGACCAAATATAGCCAAGGAAATTATTATATTATTTCAAGTAATTAATGGTTCATGCACTGATCTGTGTTTTCTCTTCTCGTGTCTTTCAACAGTTAGAACAGATCCAGAAGCACACATGGTACATGTAAGTAGTCTCGTCTCTTTTCTTTCTTTTTCCACCTCCACTCATTAGACTGTCCTGTAGAGGCTATAGGCCTGAAGGGAGCCGCCGCATGAAAAATGGCTTTGGGTTTAGGTTATAGTACATATAAGCAGGTCACAACATCACTTGCAGATGTGGGGGTAAATTGGTAGAGCATGAAAGAGGACAGGAAGCACATTATGAGCGAATGGAGAGAAAGCCAGAGGGAGCAAGTGAGGATATAGAGACTGAACCCACCTAACCTCGGTGTACCCATCATTTAACATTTAACACCTTATACGCTCTAATTTATTAAGACCACATTAATCTTTTGCCGAAATTTGTAGCATTATAGAAGAAGAGCAAGGTTTTAAGGATAGACCCTTTTATGGTATTAAAAAGCAAAACTGTTGGTTTTTAATATAAATGATTAAGTATTATACAGTTTGTGAAGTCTTATACTGTAATCTTCCTCAGATAATCTAATGGGAGTAATT
>JBAMYA010103450.1:0-20145 GCA_037176975.1 Arrhamphus sclerolepis | reverse complement strand
TTCAGTGTTGACTTGATTGACCTGGCTGTCCTCCTGGAATGAAGTGTTTTTGGCTCAGTGAACAACGTTTCAAGGTTATGCAGGCAGATGTAGTCAAATGTAATGGCAGCCTGTAATGAGTGTTTTCTTATAGAATGGCTGGTGATTTAACACCTGAGAGGAAAATAATTAGACACTCTGAGTTAAGGCTTATTTAAAAAGATGAGTCACATTTTGATAACACTTTTTTTCTTTTAATATGTTTTTGTTTGGTTCTCCATTTGTTTGAGCATTTACTTCCCCTTCGCTTTGAGTCACTTACTGTATCTGTATACTGTATCCATGTCAAGTTCTTTTGTTATTCTGTTCCCCTGTGAACTTCTAATTATATTCATTCATCCATATTCAATCTGAGTGACCAGAGTTAAGCCATGTCAGGTCATTATCAATGTAACATGTGGAAACTATAGATAAATGATAAATATTGTATATTTTTGTACTCATTTGAAAGGTTGTGTCTCTATGCATATGATGGTGATGAAACATTTTCTCTGACTTTGCAGGATGTTGCAGGAAGGGATTTCCTTGCTTTGGCTTCTGAATAAAACACCTGAAGCTCGCATGAGTTGGTTTAAAGTATGAAGAAAGACCAAATTAACTTAACCAAATACGTATGGTAATTGCCTACAGGAACACTGACATAGGCCTACAAGCCAGACATGCTCATGTAGATTTTAAAAGCCCAATAATGCGCATGATGTTAAAATAAATAAATAAATGAATGCATAAATAAATGAATAAATAAATGAATAAATCCCTGGACAATTGACATATGTCATACGTCATCCTGTTCTGCATTGCAGGGATTGGTGCCTATCCCAGCTGTCATTGGTTGAGAGGTAGAGACATAATCACTCTTAAGGGCAATTTAGAAGCACCAAAAAATAAATAAAAATAAAGAAGGTATATCTGCAACCATAGAAAACAGGTAGAACATGAAGAGGACATGCAAATTCCACATGATTCCAGCTGAGACATGTGAGGCGACAGCATGAAACACCACACCACCATACAGACCATAAATATAATCTTGCCAGAAAATAGCTTTGTTTGATAGATTATTCTTCTGGTTAAATAAGCTTTATTTGAGCTCAAATTCTGACATTCACATGAGTGCACACACAGACGCACTTACACACACATAGTGACTGTGCACAACTATAAAACACTTCCTTTTCTGTATGTGAGATGTCTTGGCAGTAAGTGGCATAGGATAAGAGTTACTGGCCTAATTACTGTTACAGAAAAAAACAACAAATCATATAGCGCTGTCAAATGGACACTTCATCAGGCGGGGCATTTTCTGAATACTCCGACTGTGACATTGAGGCTCTGAGACCAGCACTTCCTCCTCACTGCAATTAATGTCACCAAAGAAAAAGTGGGAGATAAACATAGGAGGAGAGAAAGAGAAAAGAATAGAGACAGAAGTGGAAATGAGCAGTTAGCAAGCTTGAAACTAGCTTGAGGACAATGAAAATGGAGGGTTGAACCAAATGTAGTGACTCAGGAAATGGTGACATTACAAGAATTTGGGCTGTCTTGAATGCTGGCTGTTTATACAAACAAGAATCTTCCATAGATTAGAGATCTGCACATAAAGATTTAAATTTTTAGCAGGCAGATGATTTATAAAAAAAAACAACTATCCCAGTTCAATCACTGATGTATTTGTAACCACTTGGGGGCATTGTTAAAAGTTATATAAATTTGGTATGGCTCATTTTGCAACACCAAATGGGATATAGAGAAACATCATCATGTAGCTGGAGTAATTTTCTGAAGTTTTTGACAGCCTAAAAGCTTTTGCACCCTGGGAATGCAGTGCAGAAATGACACGAAATTGCAAAATACTCTTGTGTGTACATGTTGCATCAAAACATGTTGCATCATTAATGCTACAGTGAATGCATTATTAGATTTCTAATCAAAGCACCATTCTGTCAGAATGTGGTTATAATGTTGTTTACCAATCTGTACATGAGAGAAGACGATAGACATAGCTCTGCACTCTTTAATTCTGGTGGTTTAATTGCGACCAGTGTACACCAAGCTGATGGGCTGCCAACCAAACACACATCAGGTGCCAAAAGTAGCGGGCAACGGACTGCTTTCCACTCGACCCACTTATGTGCTTTTGATGTGCTTTTTTTTTAAACTTGAAGTACAACTAACTGTTTGTTCTGGTATTTTACACACTTTTTCAGAAATAGAGCTGCAAAGGCTATTTTAATATGTTTTTATTACCCAGAAAAAGGTGTTTATCTTACTACAGATAAAGTGATGATGTATTATTTGCAACTCTCTCCATTTCTCAGAAGTCATCTACATTTGCTTTAATTTTCTTCAAGGTTGACCATGGCAGGTGATGTCTTACCCAACACCTGGAGGACATGGGAGGGAGACGGGAAGCAGATGAAGGAGACAATTTGACTGACCATCATACTGTGCAAGATTCAAACTACTGGCTGTGTTATATACTGTTACAACCCTTGGGCCTCTCCACGCTTAAGCAAAACTGGGATTGTTCTTGGATTGGCTCCTCCGGTCCATGGCCCCCCTGTGGACCTGCTGAGTGGAGGGTCAGTGCCTGTACCTGATGCTGCTGGCAGCATAAAAGGACCTGGAGACCTTTGGACTGTGAGTGGCTGGTAGTTGTGCTACAGCTTGCTCCACCGAATATTTGGACGTGATTATTGTAATCTGTGACTTTTGGACTTATGTTGTTAGTTCTTTATTGTTCTTAGTTGTTGTTTGTTTTAGTCTTGTACGCCTTTGTCCTTTTGAAACCACGTTTTGTGTTGGTTTACATTGATTTTTCTGTTCATTTTCGCCATAAATAAATGCCTCAAACTCTGTATTCGCCATCTGGGCATATTTTATGTTACAGTCTGCTGTTGTGAGCCTGGCTGGTTGTAACATAAAGTGGGGTTTCATCTGGGAACTTTTGTAACTCTCTTATATCATACCATTGCCTGGAGTTGAAGTGTTTGTTTTTATGGTTGAAGTGACATTAGATGGCTACTTCCTTTAGTCTTGAGCGCTTTTTAGCAGCTCCCTCTCTTGAGCTCATTCATATCTGCCGCAAACGTGATCTGCTGCAGCTGGTGGACCACTTCAGTCTGGAGGTGTCGAGGCAGGCTGTTAAGGCAGAACTGAAGGCTTGTGTGGTGAAGCAGTTGTTGGATTCTGGCGTGCTCCAAATAGCTGGTGATCCGGTTGTGCCATGTGAAGGCGCCCTGATGGGTGATCGTTAAGAGGAGGAGGTGCCTCTTGCTTCCCAGATAGATGTCGGGGAGGATCCTGAGGAAGGAGAGCAGGGTAGGACACCTGTCACTCTTCCACGGTATGATCTGCTCTCGTATGGTTCTTGTACTGGCTGAGATGAAGCTCGGTTGAAAGTGTGTTTGGCGCGTCTCCAGATGGAGGCCCAGGGAAAGGCTCAGGCCAGGGAGTTTGAGCTCAGAAAACTGGAGATCGAGGCTGAGAAAGCTGTGAAATTACAGCAGCGTTGCCCGTCTCTGGTGGAGCCGCTGCTTCCCCTGCTGTTCCCACAGCAGCCGGTTGTAACGTATCCTCATCTATTCAAAGTTTTAATGGTGGCTATTAGTCTGTGCAAAATGCAGTTTACAGTTGATTTACTGAGACCTGTATCCATTGTTTAATATTTCCGCAGAGACAGTGTTTCTTTGTAAGTAATTGTTTTATACAGTACATATCTAATACTGATTATTATATAAACTTATGAATGTTCTTGCTGGTGAAAAATAAATACACAGAACAATGAGTAACTGACAGATGCAGAAGCCGTCTCCTCTGTTAAAAACATTGCACTGTTTGATTTGAGAGTTTGTCCTTCAACAACAAGGAGATGAGATGTCATTAGTCTTTATTGCAGCATATTTTCTTACAAAGTGTGGTTGCGCAGTTCAGAGCTGCAGTGAAGATCTGCATCTACCTGCTAATCCAAATCCTCATTTTGTATTTTATCCTGGACACACAAGAACAAACAAGATGCACTCCAAAGCTCAGAGGCTTACTTGTGTTTTGTCTGACAAACACCTGGAGCAATTTTTCCACTAATAGTGCTAAAGCTCTGTGGTATTTAAAATCCAATACATCTTTTATTGACATGCAAACATGTCTTTTCTCAATCCCACCAAAGTCACATACTTGGGAATTCTGGAAAACCCACAGAGAGACTTAAATCCAGAATTACTCTCATAATGTGTTCACCTTCTGCATGGTTTAAGCAGAAATTTAACTCCAGCCTGTCATGCTGCTTCTTATTGTAGCAACCTGGGGCCTGTTGATCAATGTAACCTTAATCTGCATGCATGGATTATAACAGAAGCATTAGTGTCCATTGATTAGAGCTCAGAAAGAAAGTTGTAACATGATGTAGTGTCAATGGAAATGTCATTGCAATTGCCAAAGAACTGCAGACTCCTTGTGAGTGCAAGGGAATCTAAATGCATAAGAACAAGTTGGTCTTTACATTTAAGCTACTTTCTTCCACAGACCTTGGTATAAATATGAGTCCCCTCTTTATTCTGCTTCCACTCTGCAGGTGTAATTTCACTGAGTTCCCACAAAGGTGGAACATATAATCACCAGTGTGCTTTCACAAAGCAAAATGGTGTTCTGAAGTCTGAAGACAGTCCCCATCCTCCAGTTTGTGGTCCACAGTCAGCAACATCTCTGGTCACTAACCTCTTTATTTAGTTGATGTAAGTCTCCTCTTGGTTGCTCCAGTTGGAAACACCCAGCAATGTTTGCCTCAGCTTCACCTGTTCATCTGAAGGATGGAGTTTCTGTGGGAGGAAGATGCCGGCCTGGCTTCAGCTGGTGAAGGCTCCTCCAGGTTGCTAAGCATCAGTGCAGGGTTTGCTGAGCAGCTAGTGGCCCCAGTTGAGTAACAAAGTCCAGCTGGTCCCTGCCTCTCCAACAACTGTAGCCAAAAATGTGGTACTTTTCTCTCTTCTTTCATTGCAGTGTCTTTGGCTCATTTACTCTTTGGATAGGCATTCTGACAGCAGACCTGAATGCTGCTAGCAGATGGCCCACTGGGTGTTACCATTCCCATTTGACTAATATCATCCTCTGGGGATTGACAGCCATCCTTGCTACCCTGTTGCTTCTTTCACATTGCCAATCGGCACAACATGCATTCAGCCCTGTTACACTTCTGTTGCTACCTCCCAAAGTAGTGCAGAGGTGTATCAGTGTTGGACCAAACTGTTAGACTATTATATGAGGTTTGATTTGTACTTGCAGGGATAAGCTGTCATCATGTAAAGAAGAAAAAAGAGGTTTAGAGTTGAGTATATAAATAAAACCTTGAATGAACAAATAACACACTCTGTATCAACAGAAGGTGTGACTCAAAGGTTTACGCTTTATCATGTTTTCAACTTTCATTAAACTTGTGAGAACACTGACCAGAAACCTATTGGTGCATGTAAAACAAACAAACAAACAAACAAAAAACAAATACAAACAACAACTTACTTTAGAGCTTTCTGTGATATTTTCAGTACCAGCATCTCCTCTTTACCCTTTCTGCTGTTCTGTTGCACTGTCCTTCTGCTAGGTGTTTTTTATTTATTTATTTAAATTAATTTTATTTTTTAAACCAAATTATAAGTACATGGCCACGTTAAAACCATCTGTCCTTTATCTATACCATATCATTCCCATGCAGGGTTACGGTGTTCTGCTGAAGTGAATGAACTTTTACAGCAGTTGTTTTTTAATACAACCCTACATAAGGGCCAAAGGCTTAAGTGGTAAAGCTACTGGCACTTGTCTGGTGATAATGAATTTTGTTGTTCAGAGGAATATTTTCCAACAATCATCCTTTTTCCCTTTCCCACCTCCTCTCCACACATATTCTTCTGCTCCACCTGTCTCTGCTTGTGCTTCTTTCCTGCTTGCATTTGCATTCTCCTGTTGGGATGATTGATGATAATGAGGACGGTGGTACACCAGGTTATGCAGCTCTACCTTATTTTACTTTTTTTTTTTTAGAAAAAAAATGCATAGCAAATAAAGTAACCCCCTCATTTACTTATAACAAAAAAAAAATCAGCTAGTTCTTACAAGGGGTACAACACAATGAATAAGACCATATGATATCTTACACCATGCATTTATTTAACAAATATTGAGCCAAAAGGAGCAGGAGCAGTGTGTGAAAAACTCACACACCATGATTCAATACCTCTGGCAGCAGCAGCTTGAAGCATTCATTTCCTGTATGACATTATCAGTCTCTCACATCACAGAGCTCATCTGTGGCAATGTTTTGCCTGCCAAGCAGGTGAAGCTGCTCAGTGATTTACCCAGTAGTGTCTGCAAAAGGAGTTGCAGGTAAAGCAGTCAGTTGTCCTCCAAAAAGCCAAACCACTTTTAGTCATAACTCGTTGAGGTGTTTAAGGAGGCGGTAAACTCTTATTTGGTAGCATAAATATTAGACGGAGATAGATGCTGAAACCTTTTTTCTTTTTTTTTGGGATCCCTCAAAACCTATCATCTCTTTTGTCTGTCATAATCTTCATAGAAATATAGGTCAGCTGATGTGATGCCAAATATCTCTCCCGCTTCTTAGCTACCTCTTTATCGCATCAGTACAAGATCTTTCTCCTCCTTTCACTCCAGCCTCTCGCCTCCCAGTCTCAATAATACTCGCAGATGGACTGGACTATCATTGATGCTGAGAAAATATGCCTTTAGAGGAGTCCATGTTTGCAGGAGGCAGGTAAAAGTAGGGTTGAGACACTGTTCGCAATGTTGTGTGGGATTTCACAGAATTTATCTTCACAGAAGTTCTTCATAGAGTCTCCTCCTTTGGCAGGAAAGAAACTGTACACTCGGATGACAATATTTTCCACATCAACTGAGAAGTGGCTTGATAATGTTATGAACAATAAGCTCAAGGCAGTTGCCTTGGAGGAAGCCATTGTTGGATATTTCTTTCCCTTTGGAGAGGACTGACTTGTGATTGCCATAGTTGACATTTGCATTGTCTGCTCTGAAAACAAATACAGGATTCAAAGGAAAACCGATCAGGGGAGCTCAAAGGACACCCTGAACTGAGACACAACAGTCAAGGATTTTCTTTTTGCAATATTACTTGTTCTGAATGTGAGAATGGGTTATCAGCACATCTTAATGTGTTTATCACCTCCTTTACTGTCTTTGGACTGAGGACATGTGTGACTTATGCTTCAGCTTTGTCCTGCCATAGGACATCCTCTGTACGAGGGTAGAGTCACTCAGAGTTTGGTGAGTCAGCCTAAGTGCACAGTCAGAACTGTTGTAGCTGAAGTTGTGACTCACAGCCTGACAATTATGTGATATTTCAGCAGGAGCAAAATATATAATTTCACCCTATGTATTCTGGCATCTTCTACCTGCTATTAATAAATGCTTAATTGTTTTATGTCACAAAATCAATGGGAAATACTTTTGAAAATTGTAAATTTATTTGATGTCAGTGAGATATTAGTGTTGATTGTTCATTTTATATTGAAAGTGATCTCTGAGAAGTTATATGATTTTTGTATTATAATTTGTCATAACAAATCTTAACGTAGTGATTACATTTCTGATGTAATTAGTCATTTATTTTCAAACTAGTTCCCCCTACAGTACTGGAGAATCTGTGTTGGCCAACACTAATTAGACATATCAGCCTCTGGCGATGAGTACTCCCTGATCCCATGTCTTCTGCTGCCTTTCACTCTTTCAATGCCCCCCCCCGACTGTATGCTGTTTGATGCTGCAAATTTCTTCAGAGCTGATTGGTAAAAAAAAACAACAAAAAAACAAACAAACAAACAAACAAAAAAACTGCTGGTGGACAGGGTTCTTTGCCTTGTTAACATCTCCCCCTTCTAAATTCCAGCCTCTTCCTTTCCTCCTCTGTATTTTTGAAGTCTTCTCTCTCTTTTTTTGGTGAACGAGGTGCACTGCGAGATGCTGGTATATATTTTCAGTCGTCCAGGTTATGCCAATCCTAAAAACTTTGGAGAGAAGGTACCTGGACTTTTTTTCTTGTTTTTCTCATTTGAAAGGTTTATTTAATTCTCCTTGCCTGGTGCAGTTTCCTTGTTTTGTATCATTATTCCAATAAAAAATTTATGATGCACAGTTTTGCATACAAATTTCAAATACCTGTGTGCATAATTAGAGTTGCCACTGCAGGATAATATGCCATTTTCTCCTGTAATGTCCTGAATCCAAACAGAGATAGTATGCACACTGATCTGTCATTGGATTAATCAAACTATCAGGCAGTGGGTATTAATGATCCATGTGAATAACTGTTTATTTCTACTGTTTGCATGTGTGTGTGTGTGTGTGTGTGTGTGTGTGTGTGTGTGTGTGTGTGTGTGTGTGCGTGTGAGTGAGTGGGGTCACAGGCACCGAAAACAATAATATGTACACTGAATTGTGTCTTGTCTTTATCGGTGAGCAGCACATTGCTCATCCACACTCTCCACAGTCAGTCATCCCAGCTCTAATTAACTCCTGGAATTGGCTGTCGTCCCCGCCCCCCGCTTCTGGAAATGAAAATCTGGATCCACTGCAGGGTTAGGACAAGCATGCCAGGACCAGCAGCATTTCCACTCTGCTTGTGCATTTATTGACTGCTGAGGTTGACAGAACCTGTCTAGCAGTCAGTCACAGAGAGGCAGGATTTTCGCTGCTCTTGGAGTGAAAAACCTGTCAACCTGAATTTAATCCTTAAATTATGGTGGATAAATTACCATGAGATGTTTAGGGTGCTTCAGCACGACTGTATTTCCCAGCTCACAGGCGCCTCGCTGATCTGCAGCATTGTAGTGGCATCACTTTGTGTTCTCCTTCCTCCTCCTTTTTCATCCTCCTTTTGTGAGGCGTGAAGTAAGAGCAGCTCTGTGAAACTGCTGTGCTTGCTCCTTTCTTCTCCCTGTGGAGCATCTGGTCAGTTTGAGTCATGTAGTTGCTTGAACACACACATCCCAGACCTTTGTGGGAAACTTCACCCACTAGCACATGGCAGTCCTCCAACTGAGCAGCTTTGTTTTCCACAGCTTATGCTAAATATGACTTCCTCACGCAGTCAGGGGTAACTGCTAAAGACAGACAGAGAGAGGTGAAGAGTAGGTTAGTAAAAGGTGATGCGAGTACACAAGAGGCTTATGCAAATGAGGAGTCTGACAGAGAGACGGGCGCATGTGGGTGAAAGGGTGAAACGTGTTGTCATGTTTCACAGCAGCTCAGAGTGTATGGGTTAATTTGACATGCAGAGGGCAAAGGGATTGCAAAGAAATGCAATGAAGCCAATGTGGAGCAATGCAGTGGTGGAAGGAGCTGAAAACTGGATTCAAACATTCATACTCTTTCAAATTATTCCCACAGATGTCAGAGAGGAAAACTGAATCAATGGTATAGAGACAGAGAAACTCAAGCAGGAAAAAAAGTAAGTAAGGAAAGTAAACTATTCCATATGGAAAGAGAGAAGACAAATGCAAAATCAGTCAAATATTAATTAGTTTAAATCCTTACTTGTGTGACATGCTTGCCCTGTTTTCTATTATATATGTTAATATTTAAACGTTTCATTGATAAAAGTGATTTTCACCAACTAATCATTATGGTAACACACACAAACACAGGATTTCTTACACTTAATCTTTTTTTCTCTTTTGCAGACAGTATAAACCCAAGATATATCAATTTTGTCCCTTGAACTTCATGCCATTTTTCATTTTTTTCTCCACTTTTCAGACTTGCAAATTCCACTAAAACAAAAGTACTGCACACAACTCATGAACATAACCCAAAACAAAACCTGAAAAAAGCAACAACAAAACACCTTGCTAAAAAACAGAGAAAAGAAACAAGAATACAAATATGTAAATAAAATATGTCAGATAAATATACAGTGAGAAAACCAAATTAACTTTTAAAGCTTTCAACCCACCCAACACACAGTTAACTTTCTTGGCCTGATGAAGCTTGCGCAGCCTGACTGGAACCGAAGCACAACACTGAAGTTTCAGTAGGACATATAGAACACCCATCTTTTTAGTCTGGCTTTTACTTAATATTTATTATTTTACTTGTTGTATCATTGTATTATTTACTACACTATCTTATTTCAATTTTCTATTTTATGCTACTATTGTATATTTTATTCTCCAGTGTTCCTTAGAAGGAGTCCTCTGCGCCGGGGGTCCTGCTGGCCATGGTCGCCGGGTGCTGTCCCTGGTACTGGCCTCTGGGTGGTGAGTCTGTCCTTAACTATGTGCCCTGCGGCGTTGGCCTGGTGGACTCCCGGCGCAGATGACTCCCATGATAGTGTTTCCTCACCTGGCTTCTCTGTGCTCAGCCACATAGACATTTGTGTGTGGATTCGTATGTGTGTGGTGATGGGGTGTACAGGGGGAGAGGGTAGTGGGACATTGCTTTTTAAATTTGTAAAGCACCTTGCGTTGCATTTTTTTTTTTTTTGTAGGAAAAGTGCTATATAAATAAAGTTTTGATTGATTGATTGATATGACATCAGCCTGTACATTAGTCTGTGTGTGATGTAACATGTTTGCAAGTGATCTAATGATTGACAAAATGAACAAGGCAAAATTACAGAGTGACCAACTTTATTGCAACTTTATTGCAATAATAAACTAAGCATCAAAACACAGCAAAAGTAATGAGCAGTTGCTTGCTGGTCTCGCAAGAAAATGGCAGGTTCAGGGTCTGTCTTGCATTCTGCTTCTTCTCATGCCTCTCGCCTCCCTATGGTCCCTGTTGCAGGCATTCTGAATTCTATCTATTTAAGTAGTTATCTCCAAAAAGTAAAAAGCAGACCAAGATCTCTTCCTTACCTCTCTCCCTAGACTTTGTTTGTGATGTAACCTCTGTCATGATGCGCTTACCAAGAGTACTGAGTCAACAAGTTTCTCCCGAACAGAGAGAGCGCGATGTGAGGTGTCGATGTTGGTGTGTGATCTATTCACGTCAGGATTTATGAGAGCAAACTGGGCTGGACCACAAAGTTACATAGTGATATTCCAGACAGTTTTTAATGTCTATGGTAAGGTTGTTATGCATACAAGTCAATGAAATATCAAGGATTTTTGAAAACTGTAGTTTCATGGTGAAAATGTTATTCAGTGTTGTTTTAAAACTACACTGTGTAAAAGAATAGGCCTTATGTTAAACTTGTCTAGAGGTGGTCTATATTTTTTCTACATTTCTACATTTTTTTTTACACTTGATCTATAGAGACAAATCTGTATTTCAGATATTTTTTGATAATATGGGTATTGTGTGTTCAGGAGCACAGATGGAGCTATCCAAAAAAAAAAAAAAAGATCCAGGCTGTTGGCGACAAGTCCAAAAGCCTGGGCCTGCGATGGCATGGGCTTGCATCAGTGACCTTGGCAAAGGTAATTTACACAATTCTGGGAATGTGCTGCACACATGTAACAGATATGCAGATGAGGTGTTGTTGCATTGATATTAGTTCATCTCTGGCTGCTCCAGTCTTTGATCTGGAGCAGCAACATACTAGTTCCCTCACTTCTTTTACCGTGAAGAAAGTGAACCACTTATGATGCAGAGATTCTCTGAACATTTCTCGCAAACCCCAATAACCTCGTTCTGAGTGTTTGATCTATAGGCTGAACAAAATCATGAATATATCAAAACATACTGATGAAATAAAGTAATACAACACAATCATACATTATCGGTTAAGGGAGGGTTGCCAAAAGGCTCTCATATTTCCCAAAGCAAAGCAAACAAACAAAACAAACAAACAATACGAAATGGAAATCCTTTATTTAAAAGAAAAGATGTTTAGGGTATCCCTCTCCCTCTCTCTGTTTCTAAGATAAATGTTTAGAACAATACTGTTTAGCTTCTTTTTAAGAAGCTAAAATGATTAAGATTATTAATTGCTATTATTTTTGAATCATCCTGCAAGATTCTTTCTCTTTTAAAAAGCTCTAAGTGTGCAACTAACTGAAAAGATAGAAAGCCTTGTATAACAATTTGTATGTTATCATCAATCATCCGGATCGGAAAATGCAAATGCAGGCAGGAAAGAAGCAGAAGAAGAGGCGGGTGAAGCAGATCGTGCAGTGTGGAGAAGCGACCAGGGAAATGGCATAATCATTGGAAAATGTTGTAATGTCCCTCTGAAAACAAAATTCAATATCACCAGGCGGGCAGCATTAGCATTTATGTTCGTATAATGTCTGTTGATGATGAACAAGAATGAACAATAGAGAAGGAGAACTGCCGTGGTGAGCTAGATATTGTGTTCAAATACACTGTGGATGACTGTGACCCACATCAGTCGAAAGCTTAACTGAGCACAGTGCCCAGTGAGATCAACATCAACGCAAACCCAAGCAATACACTGATCCTGAGACGGAAATTACCTGAAAACACTGGGAGGATTCTGGCAGGCTTTTCAGTGAAGTTAGAACACTTCTGACAATCCAGCTGGCCTCGCCAAGTTCATCCTCAGCCAAGAGGAGTCCCTTTGCACTTAGGATGCTGAAGATATAGCTGAGAAACACGATGTCACAGACAAGACTAAACAGTCTTCTTGTCCTGCATACTGAACAAGATGACAGTTTGGAGCACTATAGTGTATCTGAGGAGTGTTCTGCCAAGAATGCAAAGCTGCAAAACATTCTTGGAGAGTTCATGAAATAAATATTGCATCCCTGCATCTGAAAGAAGAGATGGATGTGATTGTGCTGCCAAATGCTAATACAAATGTTCACAATATAAAATTCTTACTATCTAATTTACCTTCAAGGTAAATATTTACCTGTTTATTGTTTGACACAATAAGATTCTTGCCAAAGGTATTGTAGTCATTTAAATATTTTCAACAACACATAAACTCCTCTGTCTAATGTTAGGTCCAGCAAAATGAAATAAAATAATCATTATTGTTATTATTGCCTTCTCTTTATACCCATTTTAATCATTTTTATCAGCATGAAAATATGATATGTTGTCTTACTGAGAGTAACTAACACTACAATATTTTTGTAAAACTAACATGTAGCAATTTGAATTTTCTAATTTTTTATGGATTTGTTATCTGACTTTAGAGATGTCCATGTCAGAATTTGGATCCTCAGTGAAAGAACTTAGCTTTTTGGTTTTGATTGATCTGCAGATCTCTGCAGAGAGAGAGACACACACACACACACACAATGCTGCATTATGCAAGTCTCATTTATTCTAAGTTAGCAGAGAGTATATATAGAAAGCAGTTTCACAGGAAAGCAGTTTTACCACTTCGTCGCACCTCAGGGCGGTCCAGAGGGTTGGATCCCAGTTTAAACCACAGCTGAAAGTTCATCAGTTTACCCAGTACACACATATGAAGTGGTATTTATGAAATGAGTATAGACATCCAGTGAATTTATCTTTTGACAAAAGCTTATCTGAATACAACCTCAACCCTGCAGGATGCATAGCAAACAATGCACTTTTTTGTAAAGTTATGATTGCAAGCAATGAGTCATGCACAACCATTATGTATAAAAAGGGATGGTAAACATAATTTTTTTCTTCCATTTAGGACTAAAATTGGTTACTATACTGGGATACATCAGTATAACCAGCTATAGCCTAATTTCACATAAAATGCTCATTCCTATACTAAAAAATGGTTTTTAATATGCTAAATTTACATATACTGGGTAGTTTTCATGGCCATTTATTAAATCAGCCAAAGCATTAGGTGGTTCGACAAGGCAGGAATGCAATATAATCTAAATGAGGTCGCTCAGCCCCACAACATTTTAGTGTCTTCCCAAGTTTCCTTTCTCTTTTTAAAATGTAAAAAGGCATCAATTTTCATACTTTCTGCAATTATAAGTCAAAGGCCAGGCACGTTTATTTGTATCGCACATTTCATGTACCAGGCAATCCAAATTGCTTTACATAGAAAAGTGA
Source organism: Arrhamphus sclerolepis (assembly GCA_037176975.1). Classification (NCBI taxonomy): domain Eukaryota; kingdom Metazoa; phylum Chordata; class Actinopteri; order Beloniformes; family Hemiramphidae; genus Arrhamphus; species Arrhamphus sclerolepis. Next base: position 6,126 of record JBAMYA010103450.1, on the reverse strand, counting down.
AAGAGTTTAAAAGCTGAATAAAAAAAAAGTAAAAAGAGACAGACATAATTTAAAAGAACAACAAAACAGATGGTATGCAAGAAACAAAAGTTACAGTGCATTCTAGGAGATTATTAAAATGCAGCACCAAATAAAAAGGTTTTTAATCTCGATTTAAGGCAGCTGAGTTTCAGCAGCCCTGATGCATTCTCGGAGTTTCCTCCACAGGTGAGAAGCTTGCTTCCTGCCATTCATCCATCCATCCATTTTCTATACCCGCTATTTCCTGTTCAGGGTCACGGGGGTCTGCTGGAGCCTATCCCAGCTCCCAATGGGCGAAATTCCTGCCATTCAGAGTTTTATAAACCAACAACAGGATTTTAAAATCTATTCTGTCACAGAAAAGAAGCCTTTGCAACAATCTAAGGACTGGAGTTATGTGGCCTGGACTCTGGCAGGACTCTGAACTAACTGCACCTGTTTGATGTATTTTTTTAGGAACACATGAGAACAGTGCTATAATAGTCCACTTTACTGAAGACAAAGCATGGACATAGATAGGTTTGTGTGTCATATGCATAGTTATGGTACATATTTTTTTCTTTTTCATAATTTGAGCGACTTGGAGTTTGTAGATGTTGAATAAAAAAGACCCTAAAAGGGGACCTTGGGGAACTCCACATGTTATTTTTGTTAGTTCAGATTTGAAGTTACCTAAAGACACAAAATAGTTCCTGTCTTTTTTTTTCTACATCCATACATTCCACATTTTTCTTATTGAGGGTTATAAAATTTAAATAGCATTAGTACAAGTGTATTATGTGTACAAAATACATTTAGTTTAAAAATAGGCCTGCTAGATGTATGTCAAGTCATGATTTTCATACTTGTGTTTTCTTCCAGCCAGCAGTGATGTTCAGATTCTGCTGGGTGCCAGACATACAAAGTCAAATAACAAATACATGTTCTCGTCTCTGCAGACATCAGATTTCTCTGATTCTCTCTCCCATTGTCTCCGTCTCCTCTCTCTCTCTGCCTTCATCTGCCTTCAGTCCCCGTTCTCTCTTGTACAGTCTTGTCTTTTCTGTTTCTCGAGAAAGCTCTTTTTCTCAAGCTTATTTCCCATGAGCCCCCACTGATTGCATGATCGTAATCACCATATGCAGCTGCCATGGTGACAGGTAGAGTGTGTTCATGCTCCACCTGCAAATTTAACATCACATTTGATGATATAAGCAGCATGCGGCGTGCAAAGGCATGTTCCTGGATGTTTGCATATACAAGTGTGCCTAATTTATTCGAACAACTTATAGCTGTTGCAGAAGAGAAGATAAGTCAGAAAAATAATGCTTCTTCTGTTGTCTCTCAGTGTTCTGTATAAAGTTATTGCATTAGAAAAGGGAGAAGTACTGACAGGCATGATAAAGTTATATGTCAATTTGTCAGCGTCCTCTCCTGTGGGGAGTGGGGTTTATCACTGAATGGAGGTTTCATGAGTGCTGTCGGTCTCTACATCCCCATGTCTTCTTTGAAACCTCTCTGTGGAATGGCGGATGCCCTTGCTCATGTCAGAGCAATCTGTTTTCACATGCTCAGAGGGATGTTTGATAGTAAGGAGGCTTTTCCTGGAGCAAAAAAACGAAATTGGATGGCGTTTGTGGTCTGTGTCATATATGCCTGCCAAACAGACAAGAGTCCCCCTCAACAGAACGTATACTGTGGCATCTGATTTGTCCTGTGTGACAGTACATAAATACATTATGGTGAATGCAGCAAGAAATGACACCTGAGTAACCCAATTTCACACCACATAAAACACATATCAAGCAGCTAATTGCCATTCTAAATGTATTCTCCCGTATTTGAAGTATAAAAAAAAAGCAGAGGAAGTAACAAAATCACCTTCACAATAATGAAGTCTGATGTCATTAAGTCAATGTCAGTCATTTCTGTTCAGATCATACCTAGTGAGGGATCTTGAGTGTTTTGTTTCTGTTAAAGTAATTCATACACCACTGACTGTGGGCTTCAGTCACTCCCGTGTCTACACCTCATCTCTCTTTAAGTCAGTCTTTCCACATCCCTCACTTCTTTCTTCCTGGTACCTCTCAATGATCCTTTCCTCTTTTAGATTTACACCCCACATCCCTCTTAACGCTTTTCATTTCCCTCCTTCTGCTTCATCTTACTCCCAGAATTCAGCATGATGCTTTCACTCCTCGGGTTCACACATCTCCTCCTTCTTTCTATAACTCCATCCTGCAATTTAATTTCATTTCCTTCTCATTCATTCTACTCACTCTCTCTTTTTTCTGACTTTAATACCACTCCAGGTTCCATCATGGAGCACAGCTTTGATTAAGCAGTGCAGTGAGATGAGCAAATATCTTTTATGTCACTAGTAGCCATGTAAATTGGTTCAGACAAGAACACAATATCAAACAGTGATTGAACAAAAAAAAAAAAACGAAATGAGAACTTATTTCCATTTGGTGTTACATACTTCTACTTCTTCATAAATATAATAAAAATCAATGTTGACTATGAGGACAATATCTGTTGTAATGGAAATGTGGTTTTTGAAGCCACAATGACCATTCTTGGAGCTGAGCAGAGAGCAGTCCATAAGCCCCCCCATCATTCTGCACTAGTGTGTAAAAATGCAGTTGAGTCATTTGAACAGAATTTTGAGTTTAGTTTGAATACCTGAAGAGTTAGAAATCAAACTGAATGTTTTCAAATACTATATAAGTTTGAGGGGTGGAGAAAAAGCGTTTTATTTTATTTCCAAAGTGTCAATGTTGTGAGAGCCAACTAAAAGTTGTGATAAAGTGGGGGAGACAGTAAAGTGTATTAACTGAGCTTACTTTGCCCACAAAAGATGTGAGGACTTCGGATGAAGGCTGGCATAAGTTTTAATGCTTTACACTTTAAACCTTTGCCAGACTTTTAATGCCCTTAAACTTGACTCTATAAGCTACAAAGTCAGACATTTTTGCTTTAGCACTTTACTTTGTTTTTATTTCCTTACCTGTAGAACAGTTCTTTTGAAGTCAAACTACTCTGTATACAGGGCTTAAAACTGATGGCCTTTAACCGTTAAAACTATGGACACAGCATCTGTGACCCATACGTTTATACAGAGAGCATTTCAACCCTATTTTTTCTTGAACTGTGCAGCGCCATGTTGCACAGTTAGCTTCTGCTGACCAGGATGATAATCTATATTCCCTTACATTCACTTCTTGTCATTTACCCAAACACCCTCATTTCAAATGTCAATACTGGAGGGTAAGAAAAGCAGTGCTGCTGGGCCAAGGCTCGGCAAGACACAAGATCCCAAGCTAGATCTCTGTGGCTGAGCTCAGCACAATGAGAGCCACCTGGAGCTGCCGAGAGCAGAAGCCGAGGCCCACCTAGGAGCTTACCATGGAGGATGATTGACTGCAGGTCCCAGAATAATTCTGTTTGGGAGAGTCCTGAAAGGATATTACATGAGCAGCTTGGCTCCTTCAGCAAAGCCGTGTGCTGGTTTGCTGTGCGCCGCCTTTAGCCACGCTGGCCCGCAGCTCATTTAGCTCCTTCAATTTTGCTGTGATCTAGGGACGCAACAAAATGAAACTAAATGCTAAAAGGCCACTAATGGCTCTGTAATGAACTGCTTTGGACTATCCCTTCTTCTTTAACACTTCCTTTTAATTCACTATATGTCAAAGGAAATTGATATACTCCTTACTTTATTTAAAGAACTATTCAAATGTCTTTGACAGCCCTTGTCTTGTTTATTTGTCAATCTTTTAATGATATCCATATTTGTTTTCCAGTTTTATTGAGACATAAGCACTCAATTTGAGAACCCAGATTTGATCTCTAAATCTAAATTTAATTTAATAGATACTGGGTTTTTGCATCTAGAACCATTTTGCTCTCAGCATTGTGTGGTTTTATCTTCACGTTGAACTACCGTTATTATTTTCATTATATTATATGGTTGAATCTTTATGAAGAAAGTCAGAATGTCAAAACTCAAAAGTGTGGATATAGTCGCTACAGACTGACATCTACAGTAATTTTAACTTTGAGAGTGCACAAAAACTGTAAACAAAACAAAACTGACTGTTCTTACAGGTTACCACCCTTATAAATCCACTCCAACTAACCAACTACAAATTTGTCAGATATATGCAAAATGAGGAAGTGAGTTCATGGTCACTAGACTGGTGTGATAGTTTCTAATGTTAACAACCATTATGTAAATGTATATTACTGATAACTTTACTTTCGACTGGCTCACTCTGTGCATTGAGCGTTTGCAGTTTATTTGAGCAGTATACTGCAACAAAAACAGAGCTGCATGTGTTTTTTTCACCCTAGTGTTTTTTTTATATATATATTTTTTTATTTAAACTATTTTTTTTTGTAAACATGTCACAAGAGGTGTTGTTGTGAGAGGACCCAAATGCAGGAAGAACAAGCAGGAGGCTGGAGTAATCCAAAAGGTTTCTTTAATTTCCACAATGGCAGAAAGCAGAGGGCAGCAAACGTAGAGTTCAAACAGTTACAGACAAGCGAGGAAAGAAAGAACAACAAGACAATATGTAGAGGTGGAAGCTGACAAGACACAGGTGGAAACAATCAGGGAGATGAGGATCAGGAAAGTCAAACAGAATATAACAAGACAGATAGAACTTCAAAATAAAAGCAGGAAGTCAATGCAAAAGAAACAGAACAGGACAAAGAAAACAAGAACACCAACACTGAAAAAACCCAGAACCTTTGATAACAATAAACCCAACACCAAAACCACATCCAGTTCCTGACAAAATATGGCTTCATCTGCTTAAATTGACAAATAGCGCCTGACATGAAAATCACATTTTAAATATGACACATAGTTGTAATGTTGTGCCACATGGACTTAAAAATGACTCAATAAAATGTCACATGCTTATTCTTTTTTATTTCCCCTTGTCTAAAGTGTGTTGCTTCTTTCCAAATTCTCTCTTATCCATCCTCCACATGAGAATGAATCTCTTCCATCATGTGCTCACCATCTTTCGCTTTTCAAATTGCCCTTATACCCAAGGGCACACATTCGGAAAGGGAGGCAGTTCCATTGAAGTTTGTGTTATGTAATTCATTTTTTTGCTTCTTCTTGATTGGCTGATTTGGATGGAGGAGAGGCAGAGGTAGGGAGGGGTGTAAAAGATGCTTTCCACATCGGAGAACGCTGAACACGTCCGCACATAAAATGTAGAGATTGTTTTCTTAAAATGCATGAATGAACCTCTGATGTCACTCATACAAATCAGTATCAGTTCTGCTGGTTTCAGCAACAGTTTCAAAGGAAAACAAAGTACTATTAATAAAAAAAAAAAAAAAAATTAAATAAATATTCAGTTTATTTCCTCTATCTTCAGCTTTGTATGTGCATTGTTTGTGCAGGAAACATACATGAAATCATATTAACAGTTGGGGTTTCTGGATATTTTAGACATCTTTGTAATAAAACAGTTGGTGTCAATGGTTTTCAAATACAGCAATGCATCATTAAAACCAAGATTTCAGGATCTGTCCTGATCGTGATGTGATGCCACATAAATTCCCAGCATCTGTTCAATTTTAACAAAACAATTATAAGGTTTACCTGATACACTAGATGCAATGTGATACAAATGAAAAGCAAAGCATCAAAGAAGACAGAAAAAGGGAGAATGTTAAAGGAACCGACAGATAAGAGGAGAGATGGTGATAAAGAACTAAAGATGAAAAGGGGATGCGGTTTTACAAGGAAATATGAAGAGGAAACAGGTAAGGAATGTTTTGACAAAAGGGATACAAGGGATCTTGTATCAGAAAGGATGTCCTCAACATTTTGTGGTTATCATAATCACCATGATTCACCGTTACATAATGCCTGGAAAAAGGCCTTGTTTTTATATAACTGTTCACCACAGGAAATGTCCGAGTTGGTGAGTAATTCAGTGTTATAATCAGACCTCAGTGGAGTAGGCCTTAACGTGAAATGACCTTCTCTCCAACATCTACAAGAAAACAACAATCATTGATCCCTCACTGCAGGAAAATAGTATTAAAGCACTTTCTGGCATTCTTGTGCAAGCTTGATTTGGTTACCATGGTGCATTC
>JBAMYA010103439.1:0-20145 GCA_037176975.1 Arrhamphus sclerolepis | reverse complement strand
CTCTCTCTCTCTCTCTCTCTCTCTCTCTCTCTCTCTCTCTCTCTCTCTCTCTCTCTCTCTCTCTCTCCCTCTCCCTCCCTCTAGTGGGTCGGGCCCCAGACACTTCCCGCTGGGTGAGATCCAGCTCACCATCAGACACAGCTCACAGAGGAACAAACTCATCGTAGTTGTTCACTCCTGCAGGTACGGGCCTGTTTGAAAAGCGTGTCGTCAGATTGTTTCTCTTGGTGATGCTAATCTCTCATCCACCGTCCCAGGAACCTGATCTCGTTCACCGATCAGGGCTCGGATCCGTACGTCCGTCTCTACCTGCTTCCGGACAAACGGAGGTCTGGCAGGAGGAAAACTCACACGTTCAAGAAAACACTTAACCCGGTTTATGATCAGACGTGAGTCCCTGTCTTTTATTTTGTTTTATTTTATTTTTTTAAATCACTTTTAATGTTAAAACGAGCCTGCTCTCCCTGCTCAGGTTCGAGTTCAGTGTTTCTCTGGTGGAGCTCAACAGGAGGACTCTGGATGTTGCCGTGAAGAATGGCGGAGGTCTGCTCTCCAAGCACAAAGGCCTTCTGGGAAAGGTGCACGCTTTACATCATTTTTGCTTTATTTCCGCAGACCTTGCAGCATCGTATACCACATCCATATAATGTTACTGTCTTTGAGTTGTCGCCCCTGTGCTCCGTTTGTCTCCTACATCTGGAAAATCTGATGGTTTAGAAACACGACGTTAACCGGAATATATTTAAAATGTTTTCTCTCCAGGTTCTGGTGGATTTAACTCATGACGAAATCAGCAAGGGTTGGACACAGTGGTTAGTTTATTCATTTATTCATTTCTTCCTTTCAGATGCAGACTTTATTCGCAATAACAGCACATCTTTGTTGTCCTGCAGGTTTGAGCTGAGCGAGGACGGCCAGACGAGGCCACACCAACTCTAAGTTTTCACTGTTAGTATTATAATATGATCATCATATCGCCACACTTCCACTTAAGCCCACAGTAGGACTTTTTCTTTTCTTTTTTCTTTTGTCTTTTTAAATCTACATGTAAATGTAAGAGGAGCTGATTCATTTAATCACATCAGTCGCAAGGCAAACCCCCCCTTTAAGAAGTGACAGCGATTGACTAAAGGGACCTTTTAAAACGTAGAGTTGAATGTATTAGATTATGTACTGCTGTGGAAGTCTATATTCCATATCTATAAAAGAAGCTACAGGTTTTCTTTTTTTGTTTTGCTGCAACAGAGTGTCAACAGGTTTGTAAATAATGTAAAATGATGCTGGACAGAGGAGAGAATGGTGTGACGTGGTGTCTTACTGGCCAAATGCTTGTCTGTAATTTTATTTAATTTAACTTTCTTTTTATAAAAATTAAAAACAAAAAAAAGGACAACATTCTCAGCAGAGCAGATGAGCAGTCGCACCAAAGAGACGAGGCTGTTTGGTAACGCAACTACATGCTGGCCTTTAACCACTGCGATGACCCGGTGTTTGAACCAGGAGAGGAGATGCGCGTGTGCACGCTGACGTCGCTTTAATGCGACTTTACTTCGCTAACAGTGAGCTGAAAAACACCTGTTGTTACACTGAGTTAAAGCCACTGTTTTGTGTTTCCTTTTTTTTTTTTTTCTTTTTTAACTAAATGCGACTTTTTGCACATGAATTTTTTTTTTTTTAATCTGTCAAAGATCATCAGTTTTTAATGTAAACGTTGCCATTGACAGAAAATAAATGACTATATTTTAACCAAACACAAACATTCTCCATCAAAGCCACTATGTGTACAATTTTAAAGTCTTGATCATTGAAACGCTAAAATCTGAGTTCCAGTCACTAAGACCACACATCTGGAATATAAATTCTTCCCATTAAAGTCTGGGTTCGCAGTCCTAAACCGTTCCTGATCCATGTGAGTACCGGGGAAAAACAAGAAAGCTGGTCTTCATACGCAGCTCTGGCTTCATAACCTGGAAACAAACACACAAAGAAAAGCACTACATAAATACTCCCCCACCCTCCCCCCACCATCCCTGAAAAGTTGGCAGCACCTCCCAGATGATTGGGGTTGCACTTTTTTTTTCCCCCGACTGTTTGATGTTTGACACTGTCACTGCTCCCTTAAACAACAGTAAAGCAGCTTTTTTTTTCTGTTTCTATTTTTTTCCGTTTGTCGGGGTCACCACAGCAGCTCACTCTCTTCTGCATATCAGTTTAGTTTCATCCTTACAGGCTTTTCCTCTTTTCCTGAGACTGTCAGAGATCAGGACAGTGGGTGAGGACTTCCTGGTTGGAGGGTGATGGGCCGGGTGGGTGATAACGTCACAGTGGTGGACTGAAATATCATTTCTGACGTCATCAGAGGCTCAAAAACTGAGGAAAGCCCTGACTCTTAGGCTGCAGGAGTTCAACCAATCAGGAGACGCTGAGAAGCTGAGACTGAATCCTCTGTGTTCTGGCTACTCGTAGGTTGTTGGTCTGAAATAACTCCAGTTTGGAGTTGAACTGGGTGCAGGGCTGCTCTGGAGGACCAGGGATTAGAATGGGATTAGCATAATATTAGAACTATAAAAACTCTGCCAATCTGTGGGAAATCTAGCAACACATGTCGGGAATGTCTTCCTCTTCTTTTTGCCGTTTTCACGATTTTACGGTTTATTCATGCAACAGATCTGCAGTGGGACACCTGGTCTGACAGTTGTGTGTGTGTTCATGCTAGCCATGAGTGAGCAGTTTCAGACCAGTTATCACCAGTTTGTGACCTTCCCACTGTGTACGCGCATGTGCACTGGACTGGAAGCATCAGGAGAATTTTCTATCAAGACTTAAATTCTACATATAGTGGCTTTAAAAGAAAAATAATGAGAAGATTACACCATGCCTGCCCTCTGTTTATGTCAAACTTCAGTCTTAATTTATGATGTGTCATCTTCACACGTTATTTGAAAGGAGACTCAGACTGGTTTCAGAAATGACGACCGTTTGTTCCATGTACATGCACATTATCGCTGCACGCAGTTTTTACCTTCCAGATGTCACTCAGAGAGGATGTATGACGCATATTGTACGTCTGTGTATGAAGCACATTAAATGAGTTGTTGTTGTCCGTGTGGCAGCCAAAGAGACCCCGTTCTGTGTTCGTATCAAATGTCATGCCGCGTTGTGTTTACATCGAGCAACAGGAAGTATTTTACGTCTGTACGTGCGTTTTTGTGTCCCGCCATGTTTGTAACTTGTGTTTCCCAGCTCTTGTCTTCTGTCTCCTCCTGTGTTTGTATTTTGTAAGAAACATTACATTTGTCTGGAAGCCATTGAATATTAGAAAGCTGTGCCTCTGAGGTTGAGTTTGTTCTTTTTGCAGGCGGTTTTTCTTCTCCGTCTTATGAATTTGTCTTGTGCCTTAAAATTTGACAAAATATATACACACACAGAAGAAAATAATAATAAAAAATGCTACATGTTTCAGAATGTGTCTTTAATGTCTTTAACATGAACAGCAGTGTAAAGCTGTAAATCTATTTTATTTTTTTATTCTCTTTATCTTAAAGATGATCACCCTAAAGGCATCTACAGTCTTCTGCACAGAGTAGCTCTAATATCTCCAGTCATGACTCACGAAGACACTATTCAGTTTGTTTAATGTCGACATCAATTACAAGTCTAAACTTACAAACAAGTAAAAAAAAAGTCCCTATAAATAAATTGCAGAACAATTTTCTTTCGAGAATTTTTCCGAAGTTCTAATGATTGAAACATCGTCTATTAGCTAATTCAGGTTGGGTTGATTTTTGATTTTTCCTTATTAGAAAAAGATTAGATGATGTAATCCCAAATTATATTCTCAGCGAGCCAATCTGGGTCATACAAGAGGTGAATAATAAATGACATCTCGTAGAAGTTACACTCTCTCTCCACCAGGTGGCAGCACATACAAAGCTGAACCTGCAGCAGGAAACTTTATACGCTTTCAAAGCCAAACATCCAGAGCAGATTTGGCAAAACTGAAGCAGTGTGACGCGTGTAGAAGCGTTTGTTAGTGGGACGTGTCGGTTGGGGTTTGCAGGAGGTGACGTGTTGCTTTTAAGTGCAGGGAGGAGCGTTGATGCAGAAATGAATTTCGTACTTCTTCCCTCCGTCAGGCGTTGCTCCGCAGTCAGACTTTGGAGACCCAAAGAACGTTGCTAGCTCCCCAAGACGACCGATAGTGGGCCTGGAAGCAGAAACGGGGACATTCCAGCTGTTAGACGTTGCGACGTCATCACCATGGTTACCATTAAAGGGATGGTTATTCTTTACGTTGTCAACCAGCTAAAATAAAAAAAACTGAATGTTTGGTATAAAGTCTTAAATTTCACAATTTGTGACTTTTATCATGAAGTTGAGGCTTTTGTACTAAGAATCACGAATCTTTCAAGTGTAATCAAGTTTTTTGTACAAAAAAAGTAATTTTGTTGTAAAATGGTCAATTTCACAAATCACATCTTTTTATGTGAAAAAAAAAGACTTTTTTTGTCATAAAAACTCAAATTTAACAAAAATCGTGACCTTTACCATAAAACAGACATTTCTACATTTTTTTAAGAAAAAAATATTTGTGGTAAAATTTCAAGTTTTCAAAGATTTACAGCATATTTTTCCAACAAAGAATTTAAAGTTCAAAATTTTGAACTTTAAATTCTTTCCAGTTGGAAAATACAGAATTACAACAGTTGTAAAATTAGAAATTTTGCATAATTTCAACTTTGTCCTAAAATCACATTTTTTACCTTTACAAAGTCATTTGTGTTTACAAAAATCAAGAGTTTTGACAAAACTTTGCAAGTTTTTTTGAAAAATCTTTTTTTAAATATTTGCTAAATTATGACATTTGGAAATACACAAGTTGCTTTCCACCTCAGTTATTCCACTTGATGTCTGCAGTGAATTGAACAGAAATCTTCTAGTTAGAAGTTTATGTTCATATTTAGACGCTCTAACAAGCCAGATAAAATGATGTGGTGGGCTGGATGTGGACTGCAGGCCTTGAGTTTGACACACGTCGTCTACAATCTGTTTTCTTCTGTAACAGGTTATGCAACATACAGCCTCTTATAAACCCTTTTTCGCTGTGTTTTGGAATTTATCGTCAAGTCAAACCAGTAAACGGACCTGTAGTTGCTGTAGTCAGGTTTACAGATTCTCCACCTCACACGTTTGGACCTTTCTCCGCAGGGTGGTTCACACAAAGACCACGACCCCCAGCCTTCCCAAGTGCCCTTCACTGAAACAGGAAAAGCAGATGATCAGTACAGAAGCTTTTTGAACCTCATCTGAGCCACATGAACTCTGAATGTTCTCCTTGTATGAGGAACTACTAATAAAGTCACCTGATACAGTGTTCAATTAATAAAAAAGAAAAAAAAAAGAAGAAGAATAATGAGACACTTACAGGAAGATTCTGGAGTTAAGCCAACCCTATGTCTATTTTTAGGTCATGGTGAGTGTAAACTTTTGCTGGGAACCAAAAATGACATCAAAGGAGTTTTGAGTTACAACAGAATTTATGTTTTCAGCAAAAATGGTAATTGTTGTTAACCCAGAGGGCAGCCAGCCAACGCCAGGATAAACTGCTATTTTAATTTAATTACAAGAATCTAAAACAGATGTGTCCGGACCATGTCATCACCATGGTTACCATTAACCATGTTTACCACCGGTTATTCTTTACTTTGTCAACCAGCAGTTTTCCTGCTTGTTCCTGACTCAAAAAAGTGAATCTTGGCCATAAAAATCTCAAATTCACAAAATTAGAAATTTTGCAACTTTTATTATAAAACTGAGGCTCTTTTAGAATATCACAGCTTTGTTTTTTATAATGTATAATCATATAAATTCACACTTTTCTAAAAAAAGTCATAAAATCTCTAATTCCACAAAATTTAACCTTAACCATAACAATTAAGACATTTTGTACTGTAATTCACCTATTTTTTCTTATATACCTAAATTGTTTTTTAAAAAGAGACTATCGTTCAATCACAAATGTCACAAAACATTTTGACTTAAAATTACATTTTTGTTGTTGGAAAATAACTTTAAAATATTTTGATTTTAAATTACAACAGTACAACCATGAAATGTCTTTTATAACTTCAACTTCATGTCCTAAAATTACAATTTTTTTGCTTGCTAAAATCATGAACTTGTTTCATAAAAATAAATAAAAACTTGTGACAAATTTAAAAGTCTTAATAATGACTTTTGGACATTAAGCAGCTGCTCTACTTTTATCTTAAAACGGCTCCACGCTTCCACATGATCTTTAAGGTTAGATTCAGGTTTGGAGGTCTGAGCAGCTCACCGTAGCAGTTGCTGACGTCATAGCAGACCCGTCTGTCGGACAGGTCGGCTCCGCTACAGAAGGACCCGTTGTGAGCTCGATGGAGACACTCTCGAATTCGGGTCTGGCTGCCGCCTATTTGCATACAGCGGATGTCCCTACCACCAAACGGGTATTTGCACTTACTCCATTCAGACCACTCCGACCACACACCGTGCACTGCAAACACACAACATGACGTATTTTACATATGTGGGAGAAAATAAAGGGAAATATTTTACAGATTAGCCTTTCATTTAATATTTCCAGTGATCAACCCAGCCTCAATCTTCACAGTTGTGGAATAGTATTAATTTTGTATTTTTAGCTAATTCATGTTGACAGACTGATTAGATTAAGAACCAGGTGCTGGATGAGGAACATCTTACAAAAAAAACAACCCTTGCATACCTGGACAGTGGACATCAGTTGAGCAGATGCTGGTTCTCAATCTCTCCCCAGGACATGGACTGCCGCCATGTTTGGGGGCGGGGTTGTTACAAGCCCTGACTGACTGCCTGAGGCCCACCCCACAGGTAACGGGACAGGGAGTGAACGCCGACCAGGCACCCCAGCTGCCGTCCACTGACACCGAGAGGAAGAGAGAAACACTGTAAAGCCATCTATGACAGCAGAGTCAGACTTCTGGTCACATCATCACCATGGTTCAGTGAGGAGTGGTCAGGAGAGGCAGGGGAGGCAGAGCCTCACCTGTCCTCATGGAAAGAATGAAATATATAATAAACAAATAGATTAAATGGTTACTTTTATCCAGTGGTTTGAACTGATTTTCCATTTAATTTTTTTTTTTTTTAATTAAAAAATAGCTGAATTTTCTCATTTCACGCTTAAATACAGGGAAGACATGAACAGTGACGCAGCAGCAAACTGAGCCTCACCTTGGATTGTATAATCCCTCACAAACTGTGCTGTGCCATGCAATGAGAAGATTTAAGTGTCTGTGTTTGTCACCAATCAAATGTTTCAAACACGTTTAATATATGCCAGTTGATTTTACATTAGTTTAGCTGAAGTATATAATATTTGCATGTAACCTGGTTCATGTGCTCAGTGAAAAAGGCACTGGGTGAGGCTGCAGTTATCCTGCCTCACCTCATGGTAGGGGGCAGTAGTGAGCCCAGAGATTCGACTCTCCAGCCGCAGAGCAAGTTTCAATGATCAATGAGACGGACACAATTTTAAAACTGAAAGAAGACAAGGAAGACTTCTACAAAAAGTTATAGATATTTTTGACCAGGAGCCTCGGTACATGAACTTCATTTGGTTCTGAATGGTTTGGGATGACAACTGGTGTGTAGCTGTGAGGTCAAGGCTGATGGATTTCCAGTAATAGATGGTGAGTTTGATTCCCTCCTCTTCCAAAAAGGTCAAATTTGTTGTCTAAAGCAGTCAATTCTTTTTATTTATTTACTTATATTTTTAAATAAATATGAGATTTGAAACATAACCCATTAACTGCCGCTGGTCAAATGGTGAATAATCTGCTCTGTTGTTTTATATTTGTAAATCTCATTCTGATGGAGTCAGTGCTTCACCAGCACGTCACTGCCGTGGTTACTGTTAAAGGGACAGTTACAGTTACTCTTTACCAGCTACGTTGTCACATTTCCTGTAGTTCCTGGCCTTGGTCGTGTGAAAAAGGAGAAAAAAAGAAATAAATATCAAAAACTGAAACCTTTATCATAAAGTTCAGACTTTTGTAACAAAACAATTTTTCTCTTGTAAAATCACAAATGTTATGTCTGAACACATATGTGGATACCTGGTTGTTGTCCATTGCTAAGGAGGTCTAAGTGTGTGTGTGTGTGTGTGTGTGTGTGTGTGTGTGTGTGGATCTTAGTAGGCGGTGCTCTTCATGTGAGCACTCGTGTTGTTTCTATCTGGACTCCTGGGATCATCACACTCTTCATTTTGACACCTGGGAGTCTCCGCTGGCTTAATGTGGACACCTGGAAGCTGTTAATGTCTTTTATGTGGAAACCTGGGAGACGCTGGCTTTTGTACGCGTGAACACCTGGCCGTCCCTGCTGGCTTTATGTGAACAGTAAAGATTACCGTTTCTATGGAGACACCTGGGAATGCTTGATGTTTCTGTGTGAAAACTATACAGACGGTATAAAAAGTGGACAAACCTCCTGTGATGTCATCCATAGGTTTTGTGTTGTTTTTTAATATTATTATTATTTTAAAGTGTGCCTTTTTAGGGCTCTTTTTTCTTGTTTTTCAGAAGAGCAGAACAAGTAGGCCTGGAATGTACATACTGGAATTGTTGCAGTCGTGTTGCGTTCGTTTGGTACGTTGGTTGTGCACGTCCTCAAAAGACTATGCAACGTGTACGTCCTTGCCACAAGCGTGACTTTTGTGTAGCAGGAGCAGGAAGGCAGCATGGAAATACGAGTCTAGTGGGTGCACACGCTAGGTTTGTTTAACATCTAGCTTATCACTTCAATCTAATTTTCATTCAGAGAAAGTATGTGCTATATCAAACTAAGAGTAGGTGACGTCACATCTGGAACCGAAGACCCAAAGCCAAAGTGTTGAGCAAAGGGGGGTGTCCAAATGAAGCCCGTATCGTCCTCCAGAATACCATGTGATCAAAGACAAACAAAGTTTTTATCTATCTACATACTTGCATCATTTCCAGATCCACTCATGTGTCGCCCACATGTATTTCACAGCTGGACAGCTGTACATCAGATGACCAGCAGATGTCAGCACTCCTAAATGAGCTGTTAAACGGGGCTTTGTTGCGATCGGCCTTTTGCTGAAGCAGATGGCTGGAACGACTCAACACATTCATGGGACTTCGTCACGCCATCACTACTGACGAGTATTTCAGAGCTCCATTTTAAAAGGTGTGACCTTACATGTCATACTTACCTGGTACACTACCTGGTTGGCAAAAGGACCTGAGCAGAAGTGAAGGGGGTGTGTATCTATGCCTGAATGGATTGGCTTTGATTGGTTTTTCCTTATTAAGGATTGTTTTATTGCATTCCAATTGTAATATGGAAGAACTTTACATTTAACAGAGAAAAATACAGCCACCAAGTATAAATGTCTCCAACAACCTCAGTGTTTAATTCTAGTAGAGACCTGTGGTACTGAGGAAAGTGCTGGCCATAACAATGTATGTTTATGTATATAGTTTAAATACGACACCTGTTCGCTCACATTTATTTTTTGTCCTGATAAACACTTCACTGCTCGGGCTACTTTCACTTAAAGACAAAATGTTAACAGTGTACATGAGATGCAGTATTAACTTGAATTCTAAAATATCTAGTGTCGACCAGTGCAGCATTTGACTGCAAGAGAGCTGTTACGAAGCTCGCTGTGTGTGGTGTTATGATGAACTAGGGTGACAATCCCATGCAGCAAGTTGTCAAATGTCGCGGAGGACATCTAAAAATACTGTTAGTGTCTCTTGATGTCAAATAAACTCCAGTTCCAACATTGATTTAATGGTCTAACATATCATCTCCAGTGTTGTTATCTCTGTTGTGACCTCAACAAAAACAAGAGAATGACTTCTTCTGTGTCACCTTCTTCTGGTTGTATCTTTTATTTATGATGTTTTATTTATTATTCTGTACAGCACTTTGGTCAGCTGTTGTTGTTTTTAAAGTGCTTAACAAATACAGCTAGATTGGATGATTGTTGTTGAACAGCTTTTTTGTCTCAGTGTAAACACCTGGAAAAGCCATTTCATCAATGTTTCAGAGGCAGAGCCCTTCATTAGACAGACAGGAAGACAGACAGGTGTACCTGAACAATGAGGCAGATGGTCACAGTTCCCGATTTGCTTGTTGTCACCCGGGCAAGGCCTACCAGGTGGGGCTGATGACGGGGCGGGGTTAGTACATGAGCGCTGGCGAGTCCTAGTTACAGCTCGGTTTTCTGGAATACAGGAGGATGAACACTCGCTCCAGGGGGACCAACCGGCCCAGAACCCATCGACTGTTTGAAGATGTAGACAGACATGTACATCACGTATGTGCATCATTTTGTGGTTGTTTGTGAGTATTTGTGCGTGCTGGTTACCAGGACAGGGACTCTGACAGACGCTGCTCCGACTGCTTGGGCCTTCACAGAATTTGCCGCCATATTTAGGCGCAGGGCTGTCACACTTTCTGATCGACAGCCGCAGTCCCTCCCCACATGAGACAGAGCAGGGCCCAGGAGAGGCCCAAGCCCCCCAGTTTCCATTCACTGCAGAAACAACCAGTCCAGTCACAATTGCTTTGGCGTGATCAAACACATGGAATCATCTCCTTTTTTTCACATTAGATGGTATTTGGTATCCAATTTTACCAAAAAACAGACAGACACTCAACAGATTAGCGTACCACTCAGGTCTCCTCTCACCTGGACAGTTTGGAAGCTCGCTGCAGTCCTGCTTCTGGCTGCCTTCTCCAGGACAGCTGTTTCCAGGTGGCACCGTGTCTGTAGAGGGAGATGGGCTAGAGCAGGAACGCTGTCGGGTCCTCGAGGGGATGATGACATTACTACGCTGGTCATCGATGCATGTACCAGAGCACTGAGCCCAAACAGACCAGCTGGACCAGCTACCATGGACTGAGACACAAATGGACAAAAACAGACAGGTGAACTTTGACAGTCCAGATTAAACTGCTGTCTGTAATGTATTTTAGAGCCAACTTACCTGATTCATCTAAAGGATGTTTGTTTTCTGATTATTTTGTATCATATGTGTCACTGAGTGAAAAATGTCAAGACTCCTTCCAGCGTAACCTGTATTAAAGCTCGTCTGCCGTTGTTACCTTATGATTCCAATAGGGGGGGCCATAGGCTGATGAGTCAGTGTAAATATTTTATTAACCCATTTCTCTCAACTGTGCCTTTTAATGGTACAACAAACTTGGTTATAAATAGTTGAGCAACAGCACCCGCCACCCCCAAACACACACACTCTATAGGAAATATTTATACATTTAACTTCTAATTGTTCATGCCTGCTAACAGTGTCTAAAAAGGAGAATCACTTTTTCCGTTTTCAAAGTGTGATTTACATCTCCACATAGCAACTATGCATGTAGTCTATGTTCAGGACCTATATCTTATTTGGTGTTTATGCTTGTTTTTGGTTGTTTGTGTCCCTCTGTAAATACGCAGCTAAGCTACTTGATATTGGTGCAGATTCTTCACTTCAGTGTCACATTTTGCAATGGTGAATTATCTTTTGTTTACTGTCCTAAAGCAGGCCTGGAGCCTGTTTCAGAAAGGAGATTCAACAAACTTTTCAGTTTCAGATCGTTGTTTAGAGTTGGTTCAGTCAACTTTCAGTACATTGACTTTGAGCTACAGCGATTATACAAAGACATCTTCAGTGGCGCTCTGTTAGCATTATTCACCATGGTAACGCCAGGTAAACGTTAGACGTCCCACTGTTCATCTTCATGAAGAAGAGTCCGCTGCCCTTCACGAAGAACAATGGTGGAGCTTCCAGTGGACCTCCATGGCTGCACAACTGCTGTTCCCACTGGGGAACTGCAGAAGTTAAAGGCAGCATCTAGTGGTCAGTCAAGGTACTGCAATAAAAATCTTCTTCCGGTTGAGTATCAATCT
This sequence comes from Arrhamphus sclerolepis, assembly GCA_037176975.1. Lineage (NCBI taxonomy): Eukaryota > Metazoa > Chordata > Actinopteri > Beloniformes > Hemiramphidae > Arrhamphus > Arrhamphus sclerolepis. The sequence goes on along the minus strand of JBAMYA010103439.1, from coordinate 8,180 downwards.
AGAGATGGGTTGGTTGCCACTGATTTATTTAGTTATTTGTTTATTTTTAAGCTGCTTGTTTTGAAATAGCTCCACACAATTAGAATGACTCTTGTTCAATCAAATTACACATTTGGGATTAATAGTTACATATGCCCCCCACCAAGCTAGGACAAACATTGTCCATGTTGACCTGATGCGTAGACATGTGTTTACAATGTAGAAGCATAAGTCACCTTTAAATGTGGCTGTATCATGTGTATTTTAAAAAGTAAATAAATAAAAAGTGCTGAACCCAGATTACCTGGACAGGCATTGCGAGATTCACACTTCTCCATCTCGTCTGAGGGACCACTGCAGGCCATGCTACACTCAGGAGGACTAGAGCAGACTCTTCGTCTCCTCTGGACTCCGACTCCTCCACAGGTCACAGAGCAGGGCGACCAGGCGAGCCACGGGCCCCAGCCTTCATCTAAAAACACGAGTAGTTGGCCATGTTTAAATGTGCCACAGCTGTGTGTGTGTGTGTGTGTGTGTGTGTGTGAGTGTGAGTGTGTCTACCATTGCAGCAGGTGCCGTTGCAGGGCTCCATCTCCAGCGAGTCTTTGGGGTTCTCACACTCCGACTGTCCTACACCGTAACACGTCTTGTGTCGCTGCCGCACTCCCTCACCACACAGCATGTTACACGACGACCATGATGACCAGGAGGACCACGCAGGTGGACTGAACACACACACAAACATTTTATTTGTAAATTTAGTTTCTTGAAAGACTTTGAAGTGGAGCATCACAGCAGCAACAAAATGTGTTGCCTTTGGAATTTACTGTTTTTCTTCACTAATTAGCACAAAACTGTGATTACGTTGATGTGCAGTGTCATCGTCCTGCTGCTTCACCCAACGTTTACTAAGCTTAAGGTGGTAGGCAGCCACCCTGATGTTATCCAGGTGGTCCAGGAGCTGAGGCAGCAAAGCAAGCCCTAATTTCTCTGCTGTACTTCACAACTGGGCTCTTGTAAGATGTTTGCAAGTTGTTCCTTTTTCCTACACAAGACCATGTAGTATTCTTCATTTATACAGGTAAGTACCATTGAGACCTGTTTTACACAATAAAACACTACAATCTATAAAAAAAAATGAAAAAATATATTTCCTCAGAAATAAGTTAAGAAATTATATATATATATATATATATATATATATATATATATACATGTAATAAATAATAAGTTCCTCAGAATGAACAAATACTGAGGTTAAGACATCAACATCAACGATCAATTCCTAAGGACGTAAAAAAAAAAGGGGGAAAAAAAGCTGTGTTTAAAGAAAAATTGTCTTAATTTTAAAAACATTTATCTCATCTCAAGAATTCCAGCCAAGTAGGAGAAATATATCCTTGAAAAAAAAAATCTGCCAATGGGGTAAGAAAAAAAAAAGCTTGGCTAGAATCAACCTAAGCTGTAAAAGTGCAGTCAAAAGAAGACTGCGGGTGCTGAAAAACAAGGGAAGCTGTTTTTACACGACAATAGATAACTGAATGACGTGAAAATGCACAGCTGCATCAGAGAAATCATGAAGCTATCAATATAAATCGTAAAAAGTGTAAGTCCGAAGATCCCTTGGAGATGTCTAGATAACCTGATGTCTGATCACCAAAATGCACACACTGCTTCCAACCAGAATAACTGAACAATCATCAGTCAACAAAAAGAGTTGCCAGAGGAGTTGCACATTGCCAGTGTAGCCTACTCTTTGGGAAACTTTGTACGTGTAGCAATGTGTTTTTGAAGAGCAGTGGCTTCCTCCATATGTCAGGCTCACCAGCAGACATGTTTGCCACCTGCAGTGAAGTCTTCAAGTCTTTAGGTGCTGCTTGACGGTTCTTCTTAACCACACTGAGCGTGACATGACTTTGGACTCATCTTGGTTATTGTACTTAACTATCTCCATGTATAGACTAATTTTGAAAGGATGGATGCCCAGACTCAGGACTTTGAAATGATTTGCTCAACTACTCTTGATCACATGTATTCAGAGATCTGCTTTTGTGAGGCATAGGTACACCAGTTGATAACTTCCAATGAACAGCAAACCTTCAGACTCATCTCATTAAATGGACTACAAGAAAGTAAACTACCTACTCCAATGCTGAAGCAACAGTTATTTTCAATGTATATGTGCTTCAATTGGCCTAAACCACGCCCAGGAACCACCATATAAGGAGGTGTAGAGGTGCAGGCTACCATGTGGATGAACTCAATCAAATTCGCTCTGCTCACGTTTCATGAACATGTTTGTTCCATTATCAGGACTTAGATGAAGGTCAGATCATATTTCACGGCAAAATATTCATAAAACCAGTTAGTTCCAAGGGGTTTACTGTAAGTTTGAGTCATATTTGTTTCCTTGTGTGTGCTTGTACTGACCCACAGGACTGACATGTCCCATTTGGTTCCTGGTAACCGTATTGCGGGTTCTGGCAGCAGTCATCTTTGTCCACATCTCCAAGCTCTGAGTCACACTCACCTGAGTTCAGGTCAAAATATCCGAAACACCGCACACACTCTACACACAGAGACACATGCAAATGAGTTTATATGGCACTGAACCTGATTAATGATCAATGAGGTTTCACTTTCTTTTCCTCTTTAGCTTTAAGGCACTATTACGAGGATTTCTGAGACATTTTATGTTCTCATGTTTAGACAGATGGCTAAACTTTGTTAACTCGGGTTCTCAGAAAGAAAAACACTTGTTTAAGAGAGGAGATTCCAGGATTTCAACACAGGGAGACGTTTCTTCACATTTCAAATGTAAAAATTACACAACATTCAGGCAAACAGACATGCTTAAAAATGGGAGTGGCTTTATTTCATGCTGTGAAGGGAACTTCTCCCATTTGACTCTGCTGAGTTTTGCCTTTTAAATTACACATTTTGACAGCAGAAGTGAAACTCTGTTTTCATCCTAAAAGATGATTCCAGCTTGATGTACGGTTTAGAAACTAAACTTCATTGGCAGAAAGTCTCATTTCTGTAATCGTGAACATGTTCCCTGTCAAACAGGCTCACATGCTGCACAAGTGGTATGAAAAGTGCCGTACAAATGAAGTTGGATTGATTGATTGATTGAAGAATAAGAGAAACAAGGTGCAATGGTCCATAAAGAGAGCTGAATGCCAGTGAACGGAGGCTGCGTTGTAAGTAAGAGTGAGCCAGAATTCATCTACAATGGTGACACTTAACATCTCGCATAAAACAGTAAAACAGTTAACTTCAAGTACTGCAGCTAGAAATGATTCAATGAGCTTCTGAATCATGGGCTGAATTTGGTGTTTCACACACTGTTTCAATGTTTTGCCTTAGATGCAAAACAATAAAGGTTAAATATCTGGACCAACCTGAACGCTCCACCACAGCCAGTAGGAAAACCACCGCCAGCAGAACCCTCAGAGTCTCCATTGTTGCGCTGCTGCTTCTTCACAGTATCACCGCAGACACAAAACTGAAACTCCACTCTCTCTTACCCAGCTCTTGTCCTCCTTCTGACCTGCTGTTGACCTCCCACATCCTGCAAATGTGTCTGGATGAGTCATGTTGGAGACCAACAGCAGCTGCCCACAGGGTAAACCGTCCAGGCTGCAGAGTGTGACCCCAGCTGAGACTTCTGGTTAATGATTCATTTAGGGGTTAGGACAAAAAACAGATTGGTTTGTTTTTTTTTCTTGAGTAAATAAAGATTTTTTTGGGGGGGGGGGATCAAGAACCAACAGTCCAAAAAACACATAGGCAATACACATACACACACACATCTTTCAACTTAGATTGTTATGACTCCTGGTCACATGATAAATTTTCTGACTCATGGAAAAAGATAAATAGATAGATAGATAGATAGATTGATTAAGGTAGGAGATAAGACTTAAGAGATGGAGAGAGTAATAAAAATCCAAGACTAATCTGACATTAAGACAGAACTTCAAAAAACACACCTGTACTTCAGTACCACGGACAGCGACACCAGTCCCAACACAGCACAGTTTTATTATTCATCACACATCTGTCCTGTTTAGTATACCTTTTTTTCCAACCTTTCCTTCCCCTGAAAAACTAGCCAGAACCCCTGCTAGTGGAAAGAAATATCAGCAATTATGTAAATGTAACATCCTTGTAATATTAATAATAAATTATAAAGTTTATAAGTTTACATAATTATATCTAAATTTGAAGTCAATCTGCATTTGTTTAGGAGTTCTTAAGTAATACTTGACAACGTCCTTATTTGCATCCATGTAAGAAGAAAAAAATCCTGTTGATTTTAATGTACTTTGTTTCAATGAAAATGCCACCCCAGAAAATAATGTGGGAAATGCAGTACCAGGTCTTTCAGGACTTCAGCCACCATCTTCACCTCATGGAAGAAAAGTCTAAGACCACTCTGTGCATGTGAATCAAAAGCTTTATCTAAGGTACACAAAGTTGTATTTCCAAATGCACAATTACACAATTTATATCTGTTGAAGTTGAAGCTACTTCAGTGAGTCATACATGGAAAAACAAAAGAAACATTCAGAGGTCTAAGATGAGTGCCATATGTGTTTCGATAGACAATATCATAATAATTAATCATCAGAAATACCAGTTATTTTGTTATTTTGCATATTTGAATGGTCTACTTTCATTAACATTTAACAAACCATGAGAAAGCTGCAAACTTTGTGTCAAAATCTGAAAAATAGCACATATTCAATTAAATTCTGGTATTATGAAATCATTTTTGGACCAGGGTAAAATCAGATGTATGTTAGATGTATGTTAATCGTGTTGGAATGACTTGACGTCCACTGCTGAGATGTTGTTGTAAAATAATGAATTTTATAATATATTATTGAGTTTTAGTCCTAAAATGTTCAATTTCACAAAAATTGCAACCTTTATCATAAAACTGAGACTTTAATACTGAAATCACAATAGTTTTTTTTTGTAAAATGAAGTTGATTTAAAAAAAAAAAAAAACTTTTTGTAAAATCACAAATAAAAAAAACAAGACTAATATTCTAAAAAGCTTTTTTTTTTTTTTTTTGTAAAATTGCCAATGTTTTTTTCTAGCATCCACGACTTTTGAGAAAAATATGTGAATGTGGAATATGGAAGAGACCTGGGATAAGCAGTAGCAGCATCCCACCATCATGTCTCCGGGATTTATTAATGTAAATCCTTCCTCTGTCAAGGCTCAGATCTGTTTATCCAAGTTCCCCAGTCCAGTTGTTCAAATATATAGCTGACTTACACCTGTTAAAAAAAAACAACAACAAACAAACCATACAACAACTTACGTTTACAAAGCAATCAATCAACCAAGCTTTATTTATATAGCATCTTTCATACAACGTACGTGCAGCTCAAAGTGCTTTACATCGACTGAAAATAAATAAATAAACATGGTTACCCACTAACAACAGAAACAAGGATTATCCTGAAGAGACCGATGCCTCAGTCTACTTTTGAGTGTTTGGCCATGAACATGAAGCTTGGTGGTTCAAGACCTAGTTCCTCCAAAGTGTCCTTGAGCAAAACTCTGATTCCCCTATTGCCGTTGTGTGGCAGCTCCGCCGACAACCGGTGTGTGATTTATTTAATCGTGCTGCTTTTGGGTAATGGCTCTCTCTGTTTAAATAAACCGTGTTCCTGTTGTATTCACTCATCCTGGCATTCTAGGCTGGCTGGAACATCCACATGAAGAGTGTTTGACGACACTGAAGTTAGTTTTCAATTCACAACTTCCGATTCACGAGAAGATTAAAGAGCTATTCCACCGCATGTTAGAGCAATAAGACCATTTTATAACAGGCCCAGATCAAAAAACACAATAGGTAAATTGCTCAAACCTGGATTAAACTATTAAGCTGCTCAGAAAAATCTCCTTCCAATAACATCAGATGCAGACAGAAAAACCTCTTCCTACCTGAAGAAATGATCTATATACAGAAAACTCCCCTTCAAACTCCTGCAGAAATAACATCAGCTGCAGACAGAAAAACCTCCCTCCAAACTCCTCTTGCAAATATAACATCAGATGTAAACAGAAAAAAACTACTTCCAACTGCCCCTGCAGACATCAACTGCAGACAAAAAAGCGCTTTCAAACTTCTGCAGAAATAATATTAGTTGCTATCAAAATTCCACCTTTCATCTCCACCTGCAGTCTTCACATCCCACTGAAAAGAAAGGAAATATCCACCATCCATTTTGCATCCTCCATGATCTTTCATGTATACTGTATGTTTTTGTCAAAGGTAGATTTAAATCTATGTCACATTTGTAACATTTACCAAGTCGACCTCCACACCTCATGAAAGCTGCAGTCCAGATTTCTTTGTATGTTTACCACTTAACTCCTGTTTCCTCCCAGGCCTGCTAAGATGATGAATTTTCATCACTGCTCAGTAACTTTCACCCTGTCTCCTTATTCAGACCTTCTGCTGCAGTGCTCAGTTAGGAATCCTCCATCGCCTTCCAGCCATCACACTGACAGTTTCCATCCAACCTTGTCCACAGGCAAGTACCAGTGGATCAACAATCTTGTTTAATGATGACATGCATACATGTGTAGCTTCTAGCCTTTGCATGAAGGTTGAACCATCCAGTTTCTACCTACCAACCTCCAAGTACAGCAAGCTGCTGCAGACACTTCCCCAAAATCTCATCAAAACATATTCCTTCTCTTCAAAGGCAAGCGTCAGCCTCTATCAGCAACTTCCTTCAGCCCATATATGCTGGTGTTTATAAATGTAGTTGACTGAAATTCACTCATTTAACTCATACTTCCTGTTATGCAGCCTGAACCCACTTCCTCTACAGACTCCCGGGGCCAGTTTTTCAAAAGGTCCAACAAGATTAAAACAATCTAGTTGGATTAAACTTGAAAAATGGGTCTTTCAAAACAGAGCAAGTTTTTTGATCCTGAAGATATGGATCTGGATTTTGTAATATAATCTTACCTTTAATCCAGATTAAATGCAACAGTTGGGTTTTTTTCAAAACTTCTAGCAGAAATCTTTGCTAGTTTTGATCCCAAATAACAGGATCATCACTATCCCACCCTGAGAGGTGGATTCAAGCAGGATTAACAAGAGTTGAGGACGGACTTGGTACAGAAATGACATGAAGATAAGCCAGTGTTCTGAAAAGCACTCACATTCAAATATATTTACAATTAAATAAAATCATTTTAAAAAGAGTTTGTGTCTTAGCAAGAGAAAGAAGCAACTTTTCAGGATTATTTTTAAGGCTTAATAATGCAGAATATACAGCAAAACATGTGCAAAAACCTAAATTCACATCCACTTATTGAGAGTAAATTTTAGAACCAGAAAATACCAATTAAGTCTTTAATCTTCAGAAATAACAATGCCAGTATTTTATTTTTTATTTTTTTATTTTGTTTTTAAGACTGTAGATCCTTCTGCTGAAGCAAGGTCAGCTTTATCTGCTCTTCTTTATCTGCAATCCCAAGGACATGGTCAATGACACGCAGGAGAGAATTCTTAAAGTTCTGGCTGAATATCCAACCGCAAGAGACATCATTCTGCATACAGGGACAAACGATGTCTCCAAACAACAATCTGAGGTTCTGAAATGCGACTTTACTGGATTGTTAAACACAGTGAGCTGTCTGAATGCACCTGTATTCATCAGTGGACCTGTTCCACCCATCAGAGGAGGTGAAGAAAGGTTCAACAGCCCTGAATAAGTGGCTTCTGTTGGCATGTGCTGACCACTCGCTGCATTTTATCAACAATTTTAACATTTTTTGGGAACACAGGCATCTTTTAAAGGATTTGATTTTAACAATTCAGGGGTGAGACTGTTCACCTCCAAATTTACTTCCTGCACCATCCGTCTGAGCTCGGCGCCAAGGCTGAGATAAACGAGGAGTTATCACATAGAGAGGACCAAACAAAGTTCACTGAAGACCTTGAGGAGGATCTGCATCTGCCCCCATCCAGAGAGAGCTTTGAGGAGACAGATCAGAGGGAAAAGGAAGGATCTTTAAACGCCTCCAACCCCCCAAACGACCAACACCCATCTTCATGCCCTCAGACACCTAATAGGTCATCCCTCTCCTTACTCTCCCTTTCCCCCTCCTCCCCTCACCTGAAATTCACACAGCAGATGATGGAGCGGGTCAATGCTGG
>JBAMYA010103438.1:0-46652 GCA_037176975.1 Arrhamphus sclerolepis | reverse complement strand
AAATCACAGAGGCTACATGGTGTCAGTGACACCAGGGGTCTGTTTCAGAAAGGAGATTTAAAATAGCTTGGAGCCAAAACACTAGGCAACAAACTCTGAGTCAAGAAACTCTGAGTTTCTGGTTTCAGATCAGGTGTTCAGAGATGGTTGACTGTGAGTTACTGCAACTATAGAAATTCCTTATCAGCGGAATAATTTACCATGGCAACGCCAGTAAATGGAAGAGGTTTTATTGCAATCATGTTGCTTTCTGCAGAAATGCAAGGCTGCTGCCGTGATGAAGGAAAGGCAATTAGCGAGGAAGAAACTGCAGAGTGACTGCTGAGTGTCGCATTTAAAAGCCTTGTTATTTTCATTTTGCAGCATATTTTTTAAAAAGTCATTAAGGAACCTTAACATCATGGTGTAACAGGGCTCAGTTACATTCAGCATGTTACTAAAGTCGGCATTTTAAACTACAGAAAGGGTTCGTGCAGGGTCGATAGCATTCCGGCACCACGCCGGCATACCGATGTGGGTGCGAAAAAAAAAAATCAGCTTCAATCTGACACTTCTAGATCTCAGACGCCCCGCTCAGAGCCGCTTTCACTCTCAACCACACCAACAATAGGCATCAGGCATGGAAATTTTCCGCGAAGTCGTGGATTTCTGCAGAAATAATCTTTTTTTTTTCTCTACAAAGAAATTAATTGGTGGCAAAAGATATTTGGCATCATAAAAAAAAAATCTTCATTGGTACACCAGGGATGACTCTTACCACCTCAGTTTTCCTGTGAAAAATCATGGCGACCTTTGGGCAGAGAATGGTAAATCGCAGGGAAAAATTTGATGATTCTGACTGGGTTACTAAGTGGAAATGGGACTGGGTGTCCGCTGTTGCCGATGTACAGTGTGGCGCAGTAGCAGTTTCTGCTCTGGGTGGTTATTACAGTCATTGTGGACGACATAGACAGCTGCCCATTGCGGCATTTCTTTTGGGGCTCTATGAGCGCTGACCAACATAAACACATCAGTTGATATGAATGTTTGCACCAGTTTCTATCACCCATTAGTGGGTGCGCCTGCACTGAGTGTGCACCGTTATTGCTGAGGGCTCACCTGGATCTCAGGTTGTGTCAGAAAGGGGAGGGGGCTGGCGTCGTTTAGATCAGTGTTTATGAAAGTATGTAGCGCCTGCGCTCCGTGCACGTGGACCATGTACTGTAGAGCAACGACCTGAAATTTTGCAAACAAAATGTAATAAAACCCAAAATGTAATAACTTTTTGCCCAAAATGACTCTATTTTTGCCTGACGCATAATGTGTAGTAACCAAAAATGTAACAAGTTGCATTTTGGGTTCACGACAAGTTATTACATTTTGGGATTTATTACATTTATTTTATCACATTTTGGGTCATTGTTACATTTCGGGCTCTAACTAGGCTCATGAAATATCATCATCATAATTGTGTTAGTTAAACTGGTCAAACCCTTTTTGGACATGTTCCCATGGACATATAAAAGAGTCAGGAAGGAAAAAAAGAAAAAAAAGAAGAGACAGCAAGGTGATGCTTAAAATGACAGTTGGACCCAGCCTCCCCGGCTCCCATGGAAAGAAGTTCAGGCTCAGGAATATTTTCCAGTATCAGCCCTGGGGTTCTCAGCTATATTATTGATAATCACTGCAGTTATTTTTCTTGCCCTGTTTGAATCATTTGGAAATGACTGCCACTGTCTTAAGCCTAGTTTATACTTCTCTGACTCCATCAATATGCTGTTGACTAGAGCTGTCTTGGTGCTATGTAGTGGATGGAAACCAGACTGGAATTCTTCAAAGAGATTATTATCAGAGAGATATGTGTGATAAGTGTAAGCAGCAGTCTTTTTTCAAGAATTTTGGAAATGAGTGGAAAATTTAATATGGGATGGAAGTTATTCAGGTTGCTTGGATCAGTACCAGGTTTCTTTAGGAGAGGAGTAATCGCAGCTGACCAGTAATGAGATGGGAGTGAATAATGTCCGTGTTGAGGGGGGCAGGGATGGTAGACAGGCTTTGACCTGATCAGTTAGGAGGAGGAATCAAGAGGAGGGTTTGGATTTCTAAATAATTGTAGATGTCTCAGTAATAGGTGGAAGTTAAAAAAACAAAACAACAACAACAACTAGAAAATGCAGAGGTGGGTGGATTGGAAGAGACTGTAGGGGATGATTTTGAGAGGTTAGATGCTGGTGAATTTGTTGGATTTTGGAGTTAAAGAGGTTCATGATGTTATTGTAGTGCTCAGTGAAATATATATGAAGTGGTAACATATTAGGAGGTTTATGAATGCGTAAGAATGAGGAACGAGATTAGCATAGTATTCTGCCCTTGCTGTGGACAGAGTTTTCTTATTGCCCTGAATGTGGTCAGCATACATAATTTTGTGAAAAGTGAGTCCAGTTTTTTCTGTGTAGGCATTCTAAATGACGACCTTTGACCTGGAGGTGTTGTAGTTCAGGGGTAAACCAGCATGCAGAGTGGGAAAAGGAGACGGGATGGGAGCAAGGTCATCCAGAATATTCCTGAGACTGGGAGAGCAGTTCATCTGGGGTGGATAGATTGTCTTTACCAGGGAGGCTGTGAGATATTTAGTAAGGCAAATTTATCAATGTTCTTGATACTTTGGAAGGAGAGGGAACGAGGTGGATTAATACTGGAGGCTGATAAGTTGATGTTGAAAGACAACTGCTTATGGTCAGATCTGATGCGATACAGTTAAGAGGGATTACTCCAGAGCTGCAAACATGGTCCAGTGTGTGTCCCTTGTTGTGGGTAGGAATAAGATATGTTGTTTTAGACCAAAACTGGACGTAACAGGATGTGAAGTCCTTGGTGAGTGAGTCTGTGACAAAATGTACATTAAAGTCACCCAACAAGATTAAGTTGTGTGACACAGTGGATAATGAGGTCACCCAAGCAGAGAACTCATTTCTAAAGTCAATTTGTTTGAATTGGCAATTAAAAAAAATACAAAAACAAAACTAAACTAAAATTGTTGGTGCGGGTCCATTGATTTGAGAGTGATACATTCAAATGAGGTGAGACTTTCAAATTCTCCTGGTACAATTTCACAATACCACCTCCATGATTGGTGTCACATGACCTAGACGTGTAAATAAACCCAGGTGGAGCACCCTGGTTCAGCTGGGAAAAGTCATTATTTTGCTCTCTCAGTGAAACACAAAAAGTCAAAATTACAGTTAGTGATGTTATCAAATACCAGAAATCCCCTTTTGGTGAGTGACTGGATTTTCAGGAGGCCAAAGCTGATCGGTTGTCAGGCACAGTATTAGAAAACCTGGCTATTCAGGCCAGGACGCTACAGTCCGTAGTCCATGCAGGTTTCTTTGGAGGATGTGGAAAATTTGACCTGAGAGTTTGGATCAGTTTGGTATGACCCTGCTCTGTCAGCTGGCTGATCTTTTTTGGTTTGTTTTTCCTTAATATAAGACATTTTGACTAGATTTAGGAATGTAGATTACAGTATTTTTAAATCTAGTCAAAATGTCTTATATTAAGGAAAAACCAAAAATCTGCCAATGGGTTCAGAAATAAATGCTTGGCTAGAATTCTTAAAATGAGATGTATGCTTTTAAAACAACACCAATTGTCTTGAAACAAGTGTTTTTTTTTTAACTTTCTTAGAAATCAGTTTTTGCAGTGTGCTTCCTCCTTCGATGAAGGCAGAAGTGTTAGCTAACTAGTTGTCCAATTACCCAGCATCCATCTGATGCTAAATGTATCATGTTAGACCTGATTATATGGTTGTATCAGAACTAGAATTGCTTTTGTCTTGGATTAAATACCCGTTTCACTGCCAAATGGAGCCCTGGTTTTTGACCTAAAAATACTGATTTAAGAAAAAAAATTGAATAGTGCAATTCTGGGCCCAGGGATGTAGATGTCAGTCATAGTTGTGGTTCTGCAAGCTCTTAAATGATTAGATAAATGATAATTTTTCACACACTTGTTCTGCATGATGTCATTCATATGGTGTAGTATCAGATGATACGTTGTAATATGTTGTTTGTTCATCTGAAATGTTTTTGCTTTATTTTTAGCACCGGGAAGAACTAGATGAGTTTTATGTTGTTATGATGCAGGGCCAGTTCTTTTTTAACATGACCATGTGTACATTTATTACCAACACCTACTGGATTAATGGTCATTGTTAAGCTCAGTCTGGTCAGAGTGTGTGTGTGTGACCCTTAAACCTTTTAGCCAAGTTCTAAAGAAGATTAGTTGTACTTTGGTTTAGCCTACAGCAGATCAGTTGTTGTTGCCATAGTTTTGACTGGAGGCATGAATTACCGGACTCGTAAACTCTTCTGGGATTTCTGGATGTTTCCTAACATGAAGACGAAATTCAGGGGTGAACTGTGAGCAACTGTTTTGTAGCGGCAGACAAGGACAGACTGAGTTTTGTCTGCTGTTCTGAACTCAGATCTCAAAGTTCAGTCTCATTGTGAACCTGGCTACGTGATTGGCTGTAATATTATCTGAAAACAGCTGAAGGATCTTACCTATCTTGGTTTCTTGAGAGGACCAGAAGATCCGGGTGGTAGCTGACAGGCAGGGGGCTGAGGCGTGTCTTTACTGGACACCCGAGAGCCCCTCCGTTCATGAAAGGGAGCTCGGTGAGTCAAACAGAACAGGCTCAGACCTGTAGGCTGATTGTGTAACCTGTTTGATGAATGGACTCATGACGGTAATGGCTGACCTGCTCAGACGGTGTCCAGCCATGTCATGGGAGATAAGCGACCATACAAGATCCCGCCACTCAGTTACTGGTCTGTTTTGAGATGTGTATAAGTGTGTTTATGTGCCATTTAGTGCTGCTCTGGCTAAATCTGTCATTTACTGATCAAATCCGATTTGGTTTTTAATGGTTTGCAGTATTGTATTTGATTAGTTCACAGGAAGCTGTCAGAGATCAAAAGAGGAAGATAAGAAGTCAGTTTGTGCAAAAAGGAGAGAAATAACTGAAGAGTCTGCCATTCAAACAGAGGATTTTATGTGTGTAGCATTTAGATGCAAAACTGTGACATATAAACACTAACTACAATTTATGGTATGGTGCTACCTGCTTTTTATGTGATGATGTCTGAGAGAAAGATCTTAAATTATTTTTTCTTAACTTTGTTGTGACTAGACTGCAAATGTTTAACATTGTTTATGACTGATCACAATGACTTTCTATTTCCAAGTCAAAAAACTAAATTGGAGTCAACAAACTTTGATATTCTGGTTTCAGAACAGGTGCTCAGAGTTGGTTCAGTTAGCTCCATTGGTTTAGCTAGCTCCATTGATGAGGACTATAAAAAGTCCTCATCAATGGAGCTCTGACACTGTGATTCACCATGGCAACGCCAGTAAATGGAAGAGATCCTCCCGCTCTTCTTTGTTAAATTATAGATTTTATTGTAGTCACGTTACTTTCTGCAGTAAGAAGACTGCAGTGATGAAGGAAAGACAGTTGATGAGGAGAAATTACAGCACTAATGTGTAATTTAAATATTTAGTGGCAGGTGAAATCCTGCTGACATGAATAAAAAAAACAACAACTTTGAACAAGCTGAAATGTATTTCAGACAGATAACTCAAACGTAACAGGCTTGGTTGGATTCACATTCAACATTTAGAAGGAATGGAAAAAATAAAAAAGATTCAAGGAGCTTATGATGATGAATACATCCAGTCTCACTGGTAAATACTAAAGAGAAATTTCTTTACCCACATAAGTGGGAGCAGGATGTTAATAAAGTTATTTCAGAAAATTAATGATATCAACTTAAAGTCATGTTGATTATCCGATGACTTTGTTGAGAATGGAAAAATAAAAAATAAAGTATGTGTAGGCTATGTGCGTGCTTAATCAAAACTGACATTAGCAAATCGATCATAAAATTAATAACCCAAGGTGTTCCGTGTTCCGTGTAGACACCGATATTTGTGATGCACTTAATTAGGATCACTTTTTTATTACCTGACGCTCTTTAAAAAAAGAATAATCAGGATGTCACAAATAGAACTCATGGTTGGTTTGTCCGTTTTAAACAATTAAACTATCTATTAAGATTATCATCATACTTTACTGATGCAAAATGTCATTTAGATGTCTCCAAAATGATCGTTATCTGATTGTTTTTCTGAATTAAACTGAACCTGTTTCAGCCTCATGAAGGGGAGGAGACAGGAAGTATCTGGGGGTATGTTGAAGTAAAACTGCTCCCAACCAGGTTTAGCTCAGAGTCAGTTACCATGGTAACAGACTCAGACTATCAGTTACCTCGGTTTCTGAAACCGGCTCAACTGAACCCTCTGGCTCAGGTTTAATTAACCTTGCTCTGTGAGACGGAAAACTCAGTTTCTCCAAGTTCCGGTTCAACATACGGAGTTTCTGCATAACCCACTTTGTGAAATGGACCTCTGAACTGTAACTCAGTAGACAACAAGAGGCTGTGTGCCGCTAATTGACTGGCTGTTACTGAACCGATGGACCAGTGGACAAAGTTGTGTTTCATAAAATAATTTCTGATCATCTGAGCTGCCAGGCAGCCTGTCCATCGGTTAGACGAGTGGTTTTAAATCTGGATTAAAGCAGCAATTTGATCTGGTGAAGGGGGTGTGTTATGGGGACAGGAGAGTGAAATTAAACAAAGCAAGACTGGTTTCTCATCACCAGCAACTATGTTGCTCTGTCGTTTCCACACAGATGCACCAGTGTAACATAGGCGTGGTGATCATTAAACTGGTAAATGATAGATGCATTGCTTTCCATGATGAGAAGACGCATGAACGTGATCCACAGTCACAGCGGGACCAACTAATAAGTTATAAATTTGTTTGACACAAAACAAAAGGAAACTTGCAAAGCAACACTGAACTAAGCTCTGCCCAGACTCAAAATCCAATGAAAAAAAAGTTTTCAGGAGAACTTTAAAATGGTTCAGTGTATTAGTAGTTGTAGTATGAAAAGGAAAACTGCTTCGAAGATGCTCTATCATCTTGGTTTTTCAGTCGATTCAATGCTATTTAGTGTCTATTACAGGACAAGTTGTCTCTAGACACTTCACAGAAACCCACAGGATGACCCCCGAGCACATGGCAAGCTGAACTGTGGCAAGGAAAAAAACTTCCTACCGGAAAGAAACCTTGAGCAGGACCTGGGTCACTGGGTGGACCTGCCTGCTGAAGCCCATTCAGGTAAAAGTAGAAAAGAAGATGGAGACAGGACATAGAGAGGAGAGACTCAAACATATAGTAATCCACAGGAGCAGCTGGTTTGTAGACATCAGTGTGACGCTTTAACAGTTCACACAAGTGGAGTGGTGCTAAGCCTTTGAGTCACTTAAAAACAAATAATAAAATTTTGAACTGGATTCCGAAATAGTGAGGAAACCATTGTTTGGAGGCCAGTAAAGGAGAAATGTGATCACATTTTTTTTTTCTCGCCCTGCTGATAACTGATCAAGACCAATACATAAAGAATTAATGCTAATAAACACAAAAAATGAACGCTAGAAACTCTTTCAAAGTCCTGTGAAGAGACATAAGCCCTCACCTTACAGAAGACGACGCCTGAGGATGAACTGATCATAAACTAAAAACTTGATGAAGGAAGTGTGGTCTTCAGGAAGAAGACAGAGGATGTAGGCTTGAGTGAATAGGACGGGGATGAAATGTCACGCTCTGCCAGCGGGCAGGAGTGTGCTTCTCTTTCTGTCCGTTTGGTTAACGAGGGGGTGCAGCATTGATGCAGCAGCAACATCTGGGCCGTATTCCTTCCCGTGTTGTTCTGAAGGTGTTCATGGCGTTTGCACATGCACGGGGGCCCCGGACCATCAGGACACTGAGACTCGGCCAGTGAAGTGAATCTGGTCTTTAACAAATTTAACTGAGTCCAGACCAAACTGCGACTCCACATTACACCTCCCTTCGTGTCCTAGAACACCTCCGTCACCATCAGGACACCGCCCAACCCCGACCCCCCTCCATTCTCTCTGAGTGACAGAGGGTTCATATTTTTTTTCAGCATGATCATGTAAATATGTATTTGGAATAGAATAGAATACCTTTTAGTGTCACTGCATAGTAGCGCAACAAAATTCAGTGCACTTCCCCAGTGGTGAAAAACAACACATTAAAATAGTCTCACACAATAGAAATCTGCATAAAGTCATAGGCACATATTGTTCATTGCATCCATTTAAAAAAAAAAAAAAAAGAGTCAAGAGTTCAAGTTTTTGTCAGCACTTGGATAAAGACTGCATAAGTCTGGAAGTGCGTGCCTGGAAAAATCTGAAGCTCCTCTTGATATTGTATCCAAGATTAAGCAAATGTAAATCATACAGTGTGAGATGTTTATAGTCTGATGTTACGTCATAAATAATGCAGTGCAAGGGAGCCCTAAGGTGGCAACACACACTCATTCAGGGCTTTGCAGATCTGTGTCTTTCCGATTGATTGATTGATTTTTTTGGGTTCCCCCAGTTATTCACAGCAAAGTAGGCAGCATCAGTGCCTTCAATCGTCTCTGCACAGTGAGATCTTTCACTTTACTCATGTCACATCAGCCATGCAGGGCAAGATGTGTAGCTTCTTTGCTTTGGAGCAAAGCATCATGGTATCTTAGTAATACACTGTTGTTAGAAGGTAGAAAATGACATAAAATGAATGATTTGTATGGCTTGTTTTGGCTTGTTGCTTTCTTTCTTGGAAGTGGTCGTGTCAGTAAAAACTCCCAAATGCAATGGTGATGCTACCTAATAGCATCCTAGAGCATCATAAAGCCCATCAAATTCTGGTAGTTTTCTCTCTCTCTCTCTCTCTCTCTCTCTCTCTCTCTCTCTCTCTCTCTCTCTCTCTCTCTCTCTCTCTCTCTCTCTCTCGCTGAGATCCTTTTTTTCTAACTGGGACATCTCAGAACAGTTTTTTTCTCCAAATTTCTTGTTCTCTGGTCAGTCTTTAATTGCATCCTGGACCAGAATGGTAACCTACATTCTTGAGTGCTGTCCTTTTAGTTTCCAGTAAGCTGTCTCTTGAAATTTTCAGTTTTCCATTCTTAATACTTCCTGTGCTTATTTTCTTCCTGTTTTATCTCCTGATCTTGTTCCTGTTCCCTTCTGTGGTGCTGCTGTGTAGATCTTTCAGGTGCAGAAGGTAGGCCCACCCTTCCTCATTTCTACCGCAGGCATCCCTTGATTAAACCATGATTATGCAATGATCTGCTTCGCATTGTGTCCCAGAAAGCAATGGAGCTGTTGACTCTTCCACTTGTCCTCGTTTCCTGTCTCTCCGTAGAAGTACTATGGCCTGAATACCAAATTAGATGAGAGAGTGGACAGCAAATGGGGAGACATTGAACAGTGGATGGTACAGTATCTGTGCTGTGATCACAACACTAAAAACACTAAAGCATTTTACTACATTAACAACTGTTGTGTTGTTTAACAGTGTGCTTGACGGTGTTTTTATTTAAACTCCAGATAATTCATTCTTTTTGGAAAAGCATGGGCTTATGGTGAATAAAGGTTTTGCTATTAAATACAATCCACTTATTTAAATAATCAGACTGCATGTCTAACTTTGACTCAGCATCCGTGTCAGTGATGGGAGACTCTACTGGGCATGACTGAGCACTGTGGTTAATCACTTTTGGTCATCAGGGAAGTTCTGCACTGCAACAGTTCTAGTTGTAGAGTGGTTCTGCAAACATTTAGAAAACTGTCCAGAAACTTTTAATGGGAGATAAAGCTGAAACATTTTGGAAATATTTGCTTTAGTAATTGTTCCATTTGTGAATATTTGGGAATCAGTGGGAAATTTGTGGTTACGTACCTGACATATATGTAAATATAAGTATTCTGTATGGTTGGTATATGTGTGCATATACATATAGCTCAGCTCAGCTTCCCCTACAATGTTAATAATTAAATGGTCAAATATGTACAGTTGTGTTTCATTGACTTCAAATGTGTTAGAACATGTTTATCTCGACAGTTGTAAATCAAACTGTTACCTACAGTTTTGTTGACAGAGAACTGAGAGCAGAAGGTAGAAGAAATGGAAGCACAGTAAGCAGCTAGCTAGCATTATAGTAGCAAGCCTCCTAAACTGTCAATGAAATTGTGTTAACAAGCTTATAGTTTGCATATCTGATTTACTGGCTGGATCACTGCTATACACAGATATATTTATATAATCAGAATATACTTGATTGGATATAGTTGTTAAGCTAATGGTGGGCTTTAATTGGTCCAGGTGTCATGTGCAGAGTTCTTGAAACCACCTCTACATGCGATGAAGGAATGAAAAAGGATAAAATTTTAACTAAATTTGCATTAAATCCGATCATTTAACCCAAAATTATGCTTAAGGAGGTTTATTTTGACTGCATTTAGGCTGCGTCTTATGGAGTAAGCTGTAGTTACCATATTCAGTTTGTTTGAACTTTTTCCTATATTGCATATTCTCATTGATTCCAATGGAAAGTGTGCGTCAGGCAACCTAAGTAACTGTGTTGTTTTAAAGCAACACAACGGAACTTGAAACCCTCCCCAAGAAAGTTTCTAAGATTATTTTAGTAGTAGTTCAACTTGTAAGATGACAAATCGCATTCTGCCAGTCCCTGGCATACCATTCTAGTTCAGCAGGTCTGTGTAGGTGTGCAATGTGTTCGACACAGTTCACAAAGACACGCCCCCTTGTTGCCAATCGAAGCACACAACTATGACAACTATGACACTTCTAGAGTTAGCCAGATGCTAACTATAAGATGAAGCGCTACGACTGTTATGTCGCAAAGGATAAGTAAAGAAACAGAGAGAGGGCGGGCCGCTTTGTGGCGCAGTGGTTAGAGCAAGTGGCCCATGTACTGAGGCCTCCAGTCCACCTGCAGTGGTCACGGGCTCGACTCCCAGCCTCTGCCTCACCCCGTCTCTCTCCACCCCTGCCGTGAGCTAAGCTCTTTGGACCGCTATCAGCCCTCAGCTAGTAGGGGCTTTGACAGACTGGGTTATTGGATGCATGGGAAAGGGAAAGCTACCTTATAAATATCACCTTGATTTGGCTTAAAAAAATCTGATCATTTCTGACTGGCAGCGAATGCAGCTGTGACCGCCTGGTGTTCCACCTAAAGAGAAATTTTAATAAGTAACTTCATTTTCATCTGCTCCCTGTTTGGGGCTGCCCCAGCAGGGTAATGTGCATGACTGAGATGGCACAGGTTTTACACCGCATGCCCTTCCTGATGCAACCTGGACCACCTGCATGGTAGCCGACAGCACTGATTATTTTTAATTAAATCGCTGATCTGGATGCCAGGAGATCTAAGCTATGTAAAGACCCAGTTTGTTGACATCTTTCTCCTCCTCATCTCTCTTCTAAACCCCTTTATCTTCCTCACCCAGGAGGACAGTGAGAAGTACTCACGTTCTTCACGGATACACACGGTTTGTTGCCCTCCTGTTCCTCTCCTAGTCTGCACAGAATGATGGTGTTGAAGTAAAATGTGAACCCTGACCCTCCGTCTGACTCTCCATGCAGCTTTCAGATGATGACGAGCGGATGTCTGTGGGAAGTTGTGGCAGTGTCAGGGTCAGTATCACCACAGGTCTCTTAAAAACGGTTTCCCCCACCGTTGTTACCAGTCTGTCTGATTCACTACAGAAGTGTGCTGTCATGAGCCTGCACATGCTGATGTTGTTGTTTGCCTTACACAGTCAGACCTTAACTCAGTTGGGGTTTGTGGTGGAGCGGCGAGGCTCTGTGTTGTTCACATGTCCACCTTTCTCATGATTTTACCCTCATGAATGATACAATGAAATGTTTGTGAGCCAAATGCTTAAACTGAATCAACATGTGAACATCATGGTTAAAACAGCACCAACTGTTTTACATGGATTCACTTCCTGCAAACTGGACAAGTGAACTCAGGCCTTTTCTGGTTCAGGACTTATTCCTGTCTGTAGAATTTTCTTTTCTTTTTTTCTTGAAGAAACTTTCAGAATAAAGACTCAGGACTCACATCGGTGAAGGAATGCTGAGTAACTGGGAAAAGGTTAAACAGAGGCTACCTGAGAACCGTGAAAATGGCGTATTCTAGGTGGCAGCGCCAATCGGAACGGGTCATTACCATTGCTTTTGGGGCTTTTGCAAGATATTTAAAAGTCTGGTTTGAAAGCGGCTGCGTGAAACTTCCATTGATTTGGAATGCATTTGATTTAGCTCAAGGTTAAGGATAAAATGGGAAAGAACATCAACCTGTGGAACTTCACAAGAAATTCCAGGCCATGTTAACATGGCAACACGACAACACGTCCTGTCTACTTTGCCTGGAATAACTTGAGGAAGCCATAGCAGAGAAAGGTGCATGTCTGCAAAGCCCTGGAAGAGTGTGAGTTCTGGTCCCTTACATGTATTCTGCCGTACTCAGGAAGCCCCTATTTGATTCAGACAAAGGAATGCTGTGTTTCGCCTTTTTCTAACACAGTCACATACGGCTTGAAGTGTGAAGCTGTTTTCTGGTGTGCTTCATATTTGTGAAAAATGTCTTCTTAATAATGATTGTCCAGTGGCACCACATGAAACATTTGTTTCCGGATCACTTTGAAATTTGCCTCTCACAGCATGTTGTGCTTGCATGGACGGTGTGGCAGCCGAGTTGCTGGGATTTTAGTTTTGACTTTTGTTTTACTGTCTTTTTAAGAGCTCCTCTACACATAAGAAGTCAAAGAAAAAGAAGAAGCATAAGCACAAAGACAGAGATGTAAGGGTCCTATAACTGTGAAAACAAGCTAAACGAATGCCATGGCTGGAGATGGCATGAATATGTCTTATTCTCCTTCTTTATTTACAGAAGAACAGCTGTGAGGACGATTACAGTGTCATGTCCAGCAGGGTCAGTATCTGTTATGCTGAAGTGACTTTTATGTTGCAGAACAAGCTCATGCTTATCAGAGAAAAGCCAAAACTCTGATTTGAACCCAGTTAATCTAATCTCAGAAACATTTCTGAAGTAAATCATAATGTGAAATCAAGACATGGAGTACTTTGAACACAGTCGTATTACTGACGTCTGTTTCAAGCACGTATGCCCAAATACCTTAAACAACATTCAGGAGTTAAAACAACCCTCGGTGTATTATTCCATAACCCTGTTCTACAGTAAATCTGTACAAGCTGACGACTGTGAACTGTTGCTTGAGGTTCCTTTAAATTGTTCCATGTTGACACTTGCCTATTTTGACTAAAATGCACTTATTTCTCTCTATCTGTGTGTGTGTGTATAGTATACACATAGTATACATAGTGTATGAAAATTACCTGATTTTGAAAAGTGATGAGTCATCAGACTCAGGAATTCGGTAGCACAAGCTGTGTCATGGGAGGACAGTTGTACGTTGTCAGACCTGAGGCGGGGATCAGTGTGGACACTTGTTTGGTGATGCCATCTATGCTCCTCTCCCCTCAGAGCTCCAGGCTGAGTGATGACAGTCGCTTATCACGTATCTCCAGATCCGAGCTGCTGCCGGTGGGTGGATGTGTACCTGGAAGAGCATGGAATTTCATGCTGTGTTACTGTGTTTCATTTCTAATGAAGAGAAAAAGGATAGTGTTTTTTTCCTTTTTTAGTTATCATTTGTAGATGTCATCAGTTATTCAACTAAAATGAATCCAAAAATCAGAAAAAGTCATGTGGGCAAAAATAAGAACCTCTTACTGCTTCCAGAGGATTTCTGAGGGGTTTCAGAGAAGCTGTGTGCTGCTAGTCATCAGCCCTTGATGAGCCTGTGCAGACCTCTGTGAAAGCAGATGTTTGGTATTTAGGTGTGTAAATGCCAAACGGGAAAGACGTCAGCAATAATCTTAGAGAAGCAATTGTTGCAATATGGAAAAACTTATAAACCCATTTCCAAATGACCAGTATTTTTAGTTCAACATACCACAGTGAGAAAGATTATTCCCAAGTGGAAAAACATTCAAGACACTTTCCAATCTTCCCACGTTCCAGGAATTAAAGAAAAAACAAAAAGGCTTTGCTGAGGATCTTACATGTTAAAGTCCATGACAGAATTAGAGAAAGTCTCCTATCTAAAAAACAAACAAAAAACAAAACAAAACATGGAAGTGCAAAGCTGTAAACTTCTGAAATAATGTCCTATGTTCCAGATCTGACACATGTCAGAGATACCAACAGATGACTTCAATGTAGACATGTTTGGCCTTAGTGTCACCTTAGATTACATTGTGTGTAGAGAAAACCAAAGATGATGTTTCAGCAGAAACAGCTTGTTCCCACAGTACAGCAGTTGAAGGATGATGGTCATACAGGAAACCAAGTTACTGCAGCTAAAGGTAAATCTGCAAGCTGTAGGATCAGTTGGGTACTTAGTAATGCTCACATTACTTTTTTTCCTTTTTGGTTTCTTTTTCGTTAATTAATGGGATGGCAAAAAAGAATGTATGTTGTTGTTTATTTTATGTTTTATGTGCCTAACACAAAGACCCACTCCGGTTTCTACACATAGAACATATAATTAAGAGAGGATGCGTACTTTTGCATACGTGACTGTAGAGATGCATGTGATGGGTTTTGCGTTGGATTTCTCTTGGACATGTTCGTTCTCACTTCTCCATTTGTTATACTGTATTTTCCTTGTTTAGCAAGCTCAAGTAGTAGTTGTAGGGTTTCCACAGAGCATTTTTGTTTTTTTTTTTGTTTTTTTTATCCGAATGAGCCAGAAAAATGTGGTGATGTTGGTGAACACGGGTCACTCTGTTCCGAGCATATGTGAAGTATTACTGCTTGTCCTCTGTTTACAAACGCTAATCTCGCTTGCTCCTTCCTTCCAGGCATCTTATTCCTCCTCTGACTTGTACAGTTTCAATGGTCTTTCCTCTTCCAGAGCCTCAGGCACAGCTTTCAATGGTCATCAGGTCTGTATGAAGACAAATACTAGCTCAAACGTTCTCACACTTCTGCTGCTGTTCTGATGTCCAGTTAGCCTTCATTTGACTGATATAAAGAATAATTTATAGTGAAATCCTTCAGTCATTCCTCCTCCAAACATCATTCCTTGTTTCTGCTGCATTCCATTGTGCAGCTCTCCAGGTCCGTCAGTCAGATCAGACAGCAGCTCTGTCGTAGGGTTGGTCCTCTTCTTCTGCTAACTAACCTTCATGGCTTCATTCTCTGTTAAAAGCTTTGTCACTTCTTCCCTTTCACTTAGTAATGTCACATTAAACATCTTTAAATGAACCATTGATCACAAAAACCTTGCTCACTGTAAGCATGTGTCATACATGCAGACCTCTCTGTATGAAGACAGTGTGTCCAGTGGGTCCCGACGGGTTTCCAGCTCTGGCTGTCTTGTAAGACCCTGGAACCGTGCACTTGTGTGTCTTTTTGCTGTGGAATAGACAATGTGTGTCCAATTTACAGACATATGACATCTCCTGATATGTAAAAGACTTGTAGTCGGCTTGGTTTGGATCTGAGGTGGATTTCTGTCTGTAATGCCCACCAGATATGCATGATGCACCAAGTCTCTTAAAGCAACAGTACGTAGGATTGTGCTCTTTCACCCTCTCTGGTAGAGAAACGCAGTTGTCTGGTAGCACCATAATTATTGGAGCTAGCCACGTTTCCTCATTATTATGAAATAAACTATGAAGCTAACGAAGAACTTCAGTAATACAGCCTAATATCAACCAAACTCAAATGCAGGACGTGGTGGGTGAGAAAATTATATGACTTACTAATCCAGTAGCGACAAGGCTAGGACGCCATCCAACCTCTATTTTACTCAATTATATTGACGCTTCACTTTTCACTTTCATTTTCTAACACTCCTTCTAACACTTTCTTCGCTGGTGCTGGCGTGACAGTAGTAGGGTAGTAGTGATAAATATGTTAGTGTTTTATGCTGGCAGCAAGGGGGCGTGTCTTTCTGAGCAGACCCACTAACGGGCAGTGTTGTGAGGTTGCAGAGGGATGAGGGGGGGGAGGGGGGAGGGTCAGGCTACGGCAGAGGTGCGATTTGTCTTGTTATAAGTACTACCGCTAAAACAATTTTAGATACTTTTTTGTGGAGGGTTTCCAATTCCGCTGTGTTGCTTTAAGCTGCTTTCGCACACTGTTGTTGTGTTTTTGTTTGTTTTTGGTTTGAACTACTTGATGGGTTTGTACATCACCAACTCATATGTATATGTATATGTATGTATATATATATATATATATATATGTGTATATATGTATATGTATGTATCTGTGTGTATGTATGTATGTGTATATATATATATTTGTGTGTGTGTGTATATACATATTTATATATATATACATTTTTTAATTCACTAATTCATAATTAATTACTTGTAATTCTGATTGTAATGGACGCTGTAGGAGAGAGGAATAACATCCTGAGACAGACAAAAAGTGATTAAAAACCACCCTAAATATATTTCAGAACTACAAATCAACTTTCTTCTGTTGATTCTTGGTTTGTCAGTTTTTTTTTAATTTCGCAACTAAAATAGACCGTCACTTCATCATGACTTAAATGCTCTAGACCCACATTACATAAATCAGTTATGTCCTGTTTTGTTAAATATTTGTCAAATATAATCAAAAGTATGTTGCTAACTCTACATTCAAAACTCCAGCAAAGTGACCCAAAACAGACACTTTGGCTGAGGTACTAGTCTCTGAGTGCAGCTGGGAATGCTGGGAGACCCAGCTGGGAGTGCTTTGGGGTGAGGAAGGGGGTCACGGCAACAGCTGCTGCTCGTTGAAGACAGTAACTGCAGAACGATGCATAGTTTCACATCAGAGTCTCCAATAACACCAGAAAAAGTCGCTAGGTTTGCTACTAGTCGATCTTGACCAAAAACAAAAAGTCGCCAGCAGGGTTTGGAAAGTTGCCAGAATTGACCTATCGTAAGCCCGGCCCATGTTGGTTACTGTTGCTAGGTCCGACAAGCCAATACGGACTTGCATAGTGATCTCACTGCGCTCCCAGGAGAAATATTGGCCGATTTTTGGAGGAATAACGCAAATATTTCAGGTAGGAACAGGCAGAAAGGCTTGCAGTACACATTTGAAGGATATATTCAAGATGTCTTGCTCACTCGGTAACGAAGTAATGATAAAATACAGATAAAAATAGAAGCTAAAACTTACAGATCACAGAAGAGAGTGAACCACCACATCACCTGGTGATGGAGACAGACGACCATAAAAGTAAAGGAGCTACACTGTTCCTGTAGAGCTGGGTAGGTGTCTACGCACTTTTACAATTATTAAGAAGCAAAAGCAGTAGGCCTGTATAACGTAACATGGAGCAGGTTGGCTAGTTTAATTGATTGTTTGTTTGTTTTTTTTCATTTTGGTTCACTGGCTGGTATCTGCTGGCAGTATAACTTTTTCAAGTCGGCTCCATGTTTACAGAAGATTTTTGCAATCCGATTTATTTATTTATGTATTTATTTTGACAGACACGACTACATGTAGCCTGAGCCTAAAATGTCCAAGCGAGATTTCCGTACCTTTCTCCATTTTTAAATCCCCGCCAGTTCTTTTCCATGAACCGTTGTTGTCTATTTGTGCTCGGATTCTGAGAGTATTCCAAACTAAAGTCAGACAAACAAACAAACAAAAAAAGTTAGCATGCAATAACATAATTGTTGGTGTTAATTAATTAATGCATTAACGTGTAACATACCCAGCCCTAACACACACGACACACACACACACATATATACATATATGTGTGTCATGTGTGTATGTTTTTGTTTTTATTTATTTTGTCCTGATGTGTTATAATAATGACTATGGAGACCAAAAGCCTTTTGAACTTTTTTTTTTCCACTTTGGGTTTTTGTTTTTTTGAAAATTTCTGCTGCAAAATGGACATTTTAACATTACATTTAGTGAAGATTGACTTGCTTTCGGAGCTAGCCTAAGTCAAGGAGCCACAACTTGTGTTTGTGGGGGGTTGTGTGTGTGTGTGTGTGTGTGTGTGCACGCATGCATGCATGTTAATGACAGAAACGTAATGCTGTCTTCTTTCACCAGCCTTTAGAGTTTACTAGTTATCGCAGTTCCAGCTCCAGAGCCTCCAGCAGGGCTAGTTCAGCCCGCACAAGTCCAGTGGTGAGATCTCCTTCCCTGGGTTTGACATTAACCATGACTGTTCAACTCTGCTTTATGAATTTGGGTTTCACTCAAACGCACGAATTCACAGGAATCATACGGGCATTCACAATCAGACTTAGTTCACTGGTGCTCTTATACTGACGGGTTATGTAGCATTCTTCAACGTGAACATTTTAAAAGTGTTTATGAAAAGTGAGCAGGTATTTATAGGTGAGCAGATTACAGTGTCATCATGTGACTGAATCATGAATTAGAGCTGAACATGGTGCAGGTCAGAGAATGTTTAACAGATTAGTTAATATTTGTGCCACAGCAGAGTAAGTAGTGGTGTCATTTGTTACTAAGGTATCTAATTATTGACAACCTCATTAACAGATATTTTTCTTTCTCTATTATTTAGGGAAACGATTAGAAACAAAAGATCAAGATTAAAAAATAATGATTTATATTGTGCATCATTTGATGATTGTGAATCATTTTTGGGTGTCTTCCTTTGGTGTCTCTATTGGCAAATTTGTTTGTTTGTGAAGTCCTCTGAGTTGGGCTCTCTTGTTCTGTGCTGCCCCCTGGTGGCTGCTGTAGGACAACAGCGCCATTGTAGCCAGTTTTCTGAGGAGCACAGTGGGCAGCAGCGGCCTCCACGCTGACTTGGACAATTTCACAATCCCTGACTTTCCTAACGTGAGTCACTTTGCACTTGAAGGACTCCCTAGCCACCATGTGAGCTTAATTTCTGCTATGTTGGATGTTTTATGTGTGTGTTGTTGCATGACAGTTGGGGGCTACTTTGTTTGAAGTGGTTTCTAGCTCCATTTGACTCTCTGAGGAAGTTAACCCATCGTTCACACGCATAATTTACACGCTTCCTTTTATTATGTTCGTGAGAGGAGCCCGGTTTTGTTTGGTCTTTTATTTTTTCATTAGGAGGCATGAAGGTAAATCATCATCTCTATCTTCCCTACCAGCCTCTGCTTGTTCTGATTGTTTTTTTTTTGTGTGTGTTTTCAGGATGAGGACAAAGAATACTTGGAGAAGGTGAGTGCACTCCATCCGCACTGTCATCAGGTGGCATTTGTCCATGTCCTGGAGCTTTAAGTTGGGTATCTGTTTCTCTTGTCAGGGGTCTCGTGCACCCTCTGTCCTAACGGCAGGAACCCTCACCTCATTAGGTGGGACGTCCTTGCGGAGAGGAAGTGGAGACACAACTCTAACTGTGGATGTAGAAAGCTCCATACGGGAAATCAAGGTAAATCATATCCGGCACAGAAAAAGACACGAGGTGGCTGTAGTGTTGCTGTGAAGGCCACACAGACACTGAAAAATGGAGTCACGAGGAAATATCATGAAAATGTTGTTGTTTTTTTTTGTTTTGTGTTTTTTTTTTTAAATGGGCAGTGCATTTATTACTCAGTTTTGTTTTTGTAATTTTGTACCACACCAGTGTAATTTTCTAAATTTTTGTGCAAATTATAAGCATCTCAACCAAGTCATTTTTTTAATGTCTCCTCAACATTCAGATGTGCTTATCTTCTTGTTTTTGTATTATTATTGCTATTATTATTATTATTGTTATTACTATTAAGGCTACAAGTGTTTTTATAAGGGTTAGTCGTCTCCACTTTCTTCTGCCCTCAAAGTGTCTGGGCAACAAAAGTATAGATAGAAAAGTATACAGATAGTCCCCTACTGATGAATGTAGTGTTGTGGTCCTCAAGTCCAAACTGGTGCACAAGGATAATACCCATCATTCACGTCATCCCCATTCACACTGCAAGTTCTTTACACCCCAGTAGCACCTTTATTTTGCCTTGCTGTGCTGTGTGAATTGCACAGAGGTGGTGGAATTGCGTTCCACAGCTGTATCAGCGGGAGTTGAAGGTGGACTATTGATTCCACATATGTCAATCAAATGTCTTTATAATTCTCGTTTCTATGAACAACTAAGCTGAGCATTCTGATATTCTTTCAACATCGTTCAAATCTGATAAGTTTCATCCAGAGGGCATTGTGTTGGCAAAATACCACCATGGATTGCTATTACTGTGAATATGTTATCGCTATTTTTGTAAATGGGCGTTGTCCATTTTGTCCAACATTTGTACTGTACTTTCTTTAAATGCTTAACTTTTATAAAAGTTTTATTTTCAGACAGCTCTAGATTGGGGCATCACTTCACAAACCAACCACTTAACTTGAGGACTTTTTATGAAAGCTCATCTGGGCTTTTACGGGTCATGTCCATGAGGAAGGCCTGGCTTTAAAGACTAAAATTGGAGAAAGTAATGTTTCTCTCAAGAGTCATTTAAAAAAAAAAAAATGTTAAGACCTTTCCAGCGGTTGGTTTATATTATATGCATTGTGGTGTAGTACATGCTAACTAAAGTTAGCAGGTTACATTTTATTAGCTTATAAGCTCATTAAAGCACCACAAATAAGTTTTTTTGTTTTATTTATTATTATTTTTGTACCACATAAGGTAAAATTAAATTAAGAAACAAAACTGACCAATCAAGTGGTGGGATGTAATGTTTATTACAGCTAGCTATTGGTGTCATCATTTTAGCTACTTAGCACTTACCTTTGCATTGGCTTCTGAGCTAGAAATAAAAACCCACTAGAGTCACAGTCATATTTGAGGGAAAATGTGTTTTATTGTGCTTGTGTGTTAATAATACTAACAGACCTCTGAGATGACAATTGGTTGGTCTGGAAGGATTGGAGTATGAAG
This sequence comes from Arrhamphus sclerolepis, assembly GCA_037176975.1. NCBI lineage: Eukaryota > Metazoa > Chordata > Actinopteri > Beloniformes > Hemiramphidae > Arrhamphus > Arrhamphus sclerolepis. The sequence goes on along the minus strand of JBAMYA010103438.1, from coordinate 25,746 downwards.
CTAAGCAGCGCATCTTTGATGTAGCCACTGAAACGGCATTTGAGGTGAGAGATGTCTGGAATAAGACCATCCAAGCACTGCCAGCTGTGAGTCGCAGGATAATCGACTGTTCGTCCCAGCATAATTACACTTCGAAGGGTCCTGAAAAGATTCTTGGGGGCTCCTAGCCTGACCCCTCCAAACAGAATTAAATAACAGAAATAAATACTCAGTGACCAACATGTCATCCAGAACAAAACAAGAGCTGCTGGAGCATCAACAAAGAGTAGCAGAGCTCTGCTAAGACATTTCATTGGTGACACTTGAAGTGTGGATGTTTGGACAAAATGAACATTAAAGTAATATGAATTATCATGTAAAGTTAATAGAAACACTTTAGAAATTTCCCAACTCAAATATTTGAAAGTAGGGGACTATCTGCATTGTAAAGGAGACATGGGTAAGTTTGGTTGGCTGCTGTTAAACCACCAAACCATCAGTGGACATTTAAGAAGCTTCCTGCTCTTAACAGCAGATCTGTGTTGTGTTCATTATGTTTTCATTTTATTTATTTTTTGTTAAACACCTGTCTGTGATCATCCTTTCACCAACTATTCTACTTCTTCTCTATCACACTGCTTCACTGCTCACCGCTGCTGCACGCTTCACCAGGAGATTCATGAGCTTAAGGATCAGATTCAAGATGTGGAGGCCAAGTATATGCAGAACCTGAAAGAAGTCAAGGTACAAGCCTAAAGACCACATTATGCTTCTCCGACTCCAACACTCTGTAGACACGCAGTCATATCAACTGAGACGTGAACCTTTCAGACTTCTCCGTTGCAAAGCAATTCACCACCAGACCAGCCAACTGTCCATGTGGTTTATGGATTGTTTATTTAAGAATGGAGATCAAGAGAGGGCGACTTGTGATGGAGCTGGAACTTATTGGCCTTCAGCATCAAATGCTCCATGGTCAACTCCGCTAGTTGCACTTTCTCAGCGCTTTGGTGGTGTTGTTGCTATGAGATGAGGAAACCAGAGGAGTCAGTAGTAAGCTGTCCAATCTCAGATGTGCTCTATCCGTAGTTTCTACATCGTTTTTGGCATATAGTTAGAAAACTGGGGAGGTATCCGTCAGCCACTGGAGAGCTGGTCGTAGAGGGTTTGCAACGTTGGAAGGCTTTGCGTGTCTGCATATCGACGGATTCGGAGAAGGATAGCTTGAGCTTGAGACCATACCACAGCTTCCTTTGTTATTTTATTTTATTTTGAAACTGGTCACTGATGTTTGCCACTTAAAAAAAAGAAACTTAATCTTCTCACACTGATGTTTGGCTTTTTCGCCACCTTTCCTCACTTTCACCTGCTAGGTGTCTCAATAAAAAGCTGTCCAAGGAGGTTTGTTTAATCCTGCCTTTCAAAATGTTTTGGAATTGAGTGAGGCAAGTGTCATTATATAGCGCCGCTGCACAACCAGTTGGAAAGCTCTGTAAGTTGTGTAACCTGTTTGTTGGTTCACTCATAACTCAAAGTACCACTGTACAGGGGAATCACAGTCCTCAGCCTGCCTGGTAAGGTCGATGCAGGGGTGCTGGAGAAGAGAGTCTGATCGATTGTTGAATCTTGGATTGAGGAGGAACAATATAGGTTCCGTCCTGGTTGTGGAACACTGGACTAGGGCTGGGTATTGATTGAAAATTTTCGATACCGGTACCGATGCCGATACCTTCACTTCGATATCGGTTCCCGAACGATACTTTTTTCGGTACCAATTTTATAAGATTAATTCTAACAAAAAGAAAATTACATTCCATTTTGCACAAATCTTGAGTTTTATTTTTCAGCTTTGGAAGTTTTTCACTGCAAGCAGTTTTCTTACAGAAAACATACAATTTGCAAGTGTTCTTTTGCACTGTAAACAAGTGACAAATCAAATATTCACTGCTACATATTGTTCACTTAACAGTTTTTTTTTTTTTCAGAAAAATCAACATGTCTGCTCTCTCAGGAGTCCTGAGATATCTTAAGCTAAGATTTATCTGTTACCGTCAATTAGTAGTTAGCTTTGTGGCTAAATCAAAAGCCAACACTAATAATGTAAATTAGCATCACATCACAGTTTAAGTCGCTGTGCGATACATGTATTGAATTGCAGTAACACAAAGTGCATTTACCTGTTGCACCCTCATTGGTACTCTCAGATGAAGCGGAGTCCGGTGGTGGATATACCGAACCAGACTGCTCGGGCTCTGTAACAGGCGGACTTGAATGCTGAGAGGAGGATGGCTGCGGTCCGGTCTTCTTGCAGTCGAACACGGAGCAACTCTCTGCTCTTAAATTAATTCCGTTTGTCAGGTTTAAGCACCTAAAACATTCATATAACAGCAAGGAAAGGGGGAGAAACAGCAACAAAGGTAACAACATAAACAGTTACTGTATATAGCGCACAATTTTATCTTGGAACAGAAACTGCATGCCCTGAATTTGACCTCTCGCCGTTTGAGGTACAGTTCCTCTTTAGTCTTGTAGGGCACCATTGTGGTCGGGGTGTGCTGTCTGCTATACAAAGATAGCTCAGCGATGCATCACTTCTGCAGTCTCGCTCTTTCACCTCCTGAAAGTATTTCTGCATGTGACAAACTCTGCACACGCATTAGTAAAAGATCAAAGGGTGTCAAAATGTTAAAACAATAGGTGAAAGAGTAACAGAAGGTCAAAGAGTAAATATGAGATAACTTATGTACATTTATTCCAACACTGTGCATGGTCAGGTGTTTCATCAAATTTGTTGTATTGCCAGCCTTAACGATTAACACTTTCCTGCATATATTGCATTGTGCGCTATTAGCATCAATGTTTTTAAAATGCAGCCATGCTTTTGACCTCGGGCTGGATGACATTTTTTACCTGGTTAGAGACGCACGGCAACAGCGTTCCATCACATCAAAAACACGTGAATCCCGTCTGTGGGCGTAACCACAAGACGTCTCAACCACGTATTTTTCTTGCATGCCGAAATCATGTGTGTTACAGCCAATCACTGGCAGGAGTATCAGGTCTTCATCACATGATCAACCTCACTGGCACTGAAAGACAGGGCTTGTTTCAACACTCGGTACTACCGAAGCCTTTCGGTCGGTGCCATAAAAGAACCGAAGTTCGGTACCCAGCCCTACACTGGACCGGCTCTACACCCTCCCTAGGGTCCTGGAGAGAGCATGGAAGTTTGCTCATCCAGTCAACATTTGTTTTGTGGACTTGGAGAAGGCATTTGACCGTGTCCTGCTAGGTGTCCTGTGGGGGACGCTCCAGGAGTGTGGGGTACGAGGTCTGTTGTTACGAGCTAGACAGTCCATGTACAAACAGAGTGAGAATCTGGTCCGCATTACCAGTTGTAAGTCGGGATTTGTTTCCAGTGAGAGTTGGACTTTGTCAGGGCAGCCTTTTGTCGCTGATTCTGTTTTTCTCGGTGCAGCCAAAGAGAGGAGGGGTTCTGGTTTGGTGGCATTGGGATATCATCTCTGTTTCTTGCAGATGATGTGGTCCTATTGGCATCATCTAACAATCGCTGTAGCAATTTGCATCTGAGTTGAAGCAGCGGGGATGAATCTGGTCTTGTGTCAAAAGAGGCACGAATGCCCTCTCCAGGTTGGGAGTGAGGTCCTTCCCAAGTGAAGGAGTTTAAGTTTCTCGGGGTCGTGTTTACAAGCGAGGGAAGAATGGAGCAGGACATCGTCAAGCGCATTGGTGCAGCATCTGCAGTAATGTGGGCTCTGTACTGGTCTGTAGTGGTGAAGAGAGAGTTGAGCCAAAAGGCAAGAATCTCTGTTTACCAGTTGATCTTTGTTCCTACCCTCACCTATGGTCATGAACTGTAGGTAGTGACTGAAAGAATGAGATTTCGGATACAAGCAGCTGAAATGACTTTCCTCTGTGGGGTGGCTGGACTCTTCCTTGGAGATTGAGTGAGAAGTTTAGCCATCTGACAGAGACTCAGAGTAGAGTTGCTGCTCGTCCACATTTAGAGGAGGTTTAGAGGAGGTTCAGACATCTGGTCAGGATGCCCCCAGGACACCTCCTTTGAGAGGTGTTCCGAGGACGTCCAACCAGAATGAGGCCCCAGGACAGACCCAGAACTCAAGCTGGAGAGATTATATATCTCGGCTGGTGTGGGAATGCCTCAGTATTCCTCCAGAGGAGCTAGAAGAGGTGGCATGGGATAGGCCTGGTCACAGTAACTACATACAGTACCGCTACACTGCGGCATGGGGTTCATTGCGTCATGACCAGAAAAACCAATCATACTACTGTGTCTCTTCCCAGTAGTCAGCTCTTCTGATAGCCGCTACAATTCAAAAACACCAGCTCGAGCCGGCTTGTTTGCCCGTGACTCATCACTGCTGTCCACAGACACATAAATGCAGTCATACCAGATTAATCCACACTCTCCCAGTTCCTCCCAAGCTTTATTTCTGAAATGTGTGTCTCTGTGACCACAAACAGCACTATTACTGTTTTTTCGCTCCATTTTCCTGTTCATGCGAGGTCTTATCATTGACGAATACGAGCTGCTATAGACCTGCCTCCTACGATTTAATTGGCTGGAGCGTACTGCCTATGTGTGGGTGGGGTGGGGGGATTGCATTACCACGTAACAGCGGTAATTTCTTTCTTTTTTACCGCGGTGTAAAAAAAAGAAAACTGTCCGAGCCCTAGCCAGGGATAGGGAGGTCTGGACCTCTGCTCGGGCTTCCCGGGACCATAAAGTGGATAAATGGCACCTGATGAATGGATGGACTTCATATTCCTGAAGTAATTTCCAGGAAATAGCTGTTAAATGGCAGTTTTTCTTTGTAAGGATCCAAAATAAAGAAGAAAAAAAAAAGAGGAGAAAGCAAAAGTGTGATCAGTTATTGAAATCCAGTGTAACTCATATTGGGTTGTCTTTCTCAAGTGGGAGAGTTCTGCACATTAACAACCTCGCAAACCAGTGACGATCCATTTAATAAGGTTAGGGATCATAAAATGTTTTGCAGGCTTTCAGTATAGGAGTTGCATCAAAATTGTCCTTTATTTGAATAATAAACACTTAACTGAAGTTTTTCTTCATGGTGGTGATGGGGCTCGTTAAAACGTGACTTTTGTTCCTGTCTTGTTAGATTTTTCTGTGTTTCTAGGTCATTTCCACTTGTCATTCATGGCTGCTCTGCAGAGATTACCTCACTTCACTACCATTTACATCCATCCCATGACCACAAACACACACAAAATAACACACTGTACACTAAGAAAAGCACAGCTGCTGTTGAGCTTTTAGGTGTGATTTATTTATGTTTCTTTGATGCTTTTCTCTTCACATCAGGAGGCGTTAGCAGAAGCGGAGGACAAATATCGTAAGACCATGGTGTCCAACGCTCAGCTTGATAATGATAAGAACAACCTGATGTACCAGGTGGACGCGCTGAAAGACTCACTCATGGAGCTGGAGGAGCAGCTTTCAGAGTCACAACGGGAGTACGAAGAGAAAGTCAAGGTCTCTGATGCTGCTCTGGAAATGTCATATAGAACGCCATGCACCCCAGCTATCCCTCAGAACAGCACTACAGAAAACCTGATTGGCTTTAATATGTCTAGTATGCTAGTAGTAAATATATAAATATAAAACATCAGAATCACCAAATTACAGAACAACCAGGTTTACTGTCATAATAGACAGTAACACATGTTTCAGACATCCACAGCAAATGACAGAGGTTACGTCGCTTAAGTGGATTTAAAATAAAATCAAAAATATTAAAACCTCATGTTTATTAACTTTTTAGGGACCAAAATGACATAAGTCAAAAGTTTTAGGTAGGTCAATTTTTGTTCAGATTGTGCTTTTACTAGTTTTTCTGCCTGGCTTTTTCAAGCATCTAAATATATATATATTTTCTTTTTCTTTTTTATCTCCTTATTTATTGTTTCTCAGAAAAAAAAAAAGTTGAACTAAAAGCCAGTTCAATTTTCTTTTTTATGTCTACATATTGACAAGTAAAGCACCTTGAACCTTGTGTTTGCTGCAAAATGAGAATTAAGAATCCATGATATCAACCTCATATCTTCCCTATCAATAGTATCATTTAAGTGAAATAACATTTTTTATTCTCATCGGACACTTAAAACGACCATTTATTTTGATGCAGGTTGATTGCCCCAAGTGCCAACATTAATTGCCATTTTCAATTATTTTAGTGTTGTCAAACAGAATGGCAACATGACAAAGCGGCAAAAAGCTTTGCTACAACAACTTTAATGGAATGTGTTGCAGAGCTGAAAAACTTTTATGTATATTAACAAACCAAGTTAATTTGAGGAGAAAACAAAATGTATGGAAGGATATAAATGTCAAAGGCAATAAAAGAGGTTCTTCAGTATTCTTTATAAAGGCATTGTTGAGTAGAGCTCGTTGGTTAGCAAACAGCTGGATACCAACACATGTGAGACGCCATAAAGTGATGTTTTATCAAACTTTTTGTTTGTCTTTGCATGTCTTTGCAGGAATACGAGCGGGAGAAACATGCTCACAGTGTGCTCCTGTTCCAGTTCAATGAGATGAAAGAGACTCTAAAACAAAGTGAGGAGCTTTTAAATGTGAGTACGTTGCTGAGAAGGAAGCTCTGTGCAGAAAGCAGCCTCATCTGGTGTTGAGGCTGCTCATAAAAGCTTGAACCAGGCAGTTTCTTCACCATCATAAAGTCTTCACACATGGCTGCAGTTCACAGCTTCTATCTCTTTTTTCACTTTTCTAAATGCTTCCCTTTCTTTATTAGGAGATCCGACAGCTACGTATCAAACAGGAAGGTTTTGTAAGAGAAATATCTGACTTACAAGAGACAGTGGATTGGAAGGAGAAGAAAATCGGGGTATCTAGCAGTTTTATGCTTGGCTTTTACTGACATTAATTTTGTTCTTTGCATGAAGCTAAAATTTTCCATTTTCCCGTATTTTCATCTGCCGTCCATTTTCCTTTTTCACCCTTTCTTGCACTCGCGATCGCTCTACTCAGGCTTTAGAGCGGCAGAAAGAATATACAGACGCCATCCGAATTGAGCGAGATGAGCTCAGAGAGGAGGTGGTCAAACTAAAAGATATTCTTAAGGTACTCGCTGTGTCACATCCTTGTTTGTTTTTACCTTTTACTCTGGAATCTATTCACAGATGCATGTTATAGAGCGCTAATATTGACCTGTTTTGTTTTGTTTTTTTAACAGAAACATGGAATAATTCTTGGACCTGATCTGAACCTTAACGGGGATGTTGGTGAAGCCGAACCTGACAAGACCTCTGCTGCAGACCCCACTTCCCACCCAGCTCAAGACTCAAATGCTCCCCCAACAGAAGGGAACAGCATGCTCGGTAAAGAACACCATGAATCTGTCTTTTCCTTCTTCTGCATGGCTGAGCATGTCTACCTGAGAGTGCTGATGAAACATTGTTCTGACATGCTGCATGTATGTTCCAGCATTTGCAGTGAAGTCTGGCTTTTTCACGGTGAACTCTTGAGTTCTCAGCTTTGTCCGTCTGCAGCATCATTTCAGGTCTGATTTGCTCTGACCTTTACCCAGTAAGCTCGGTGATTCTTTCTATTTTTCTGGAATCTGAAGTTTCATCCGTTGAACTCGAGTCCCCTCTGTTGTTATAGTGAGAGTTCATTTATTTCCTTTTCTGAGATTTTCGATGTCAACTTGCAAATAAATAAATAGAAAAGTAGCTGAGAGCTCCAAGTCCACATAATAGAGATGTCCTGAACGTATGGGACTGTGGGGGAATGTTAATTGGGATCATAAGTTGATCTATTTGGAGTAAGCCTTTCGCATGAGTTCATAAAGACAGAGAAGTCAGTTTAAAATGAAAGAAATACATTACATACAATACTTTAGAGACTTTAGAGAAAATTCAACTGAAACAGTTCCCACGGATCAGTTACTTCTTATTATACTGCTTAGTGGCCTTCATTATCAAATGCATATTCAAAATAGTTGTTTTATGAATAGCATGGAGGAAAAAAATATGGAGGCAAACCTCTGGACCTGTTCACCTACATTGTTTATATGTTACTGAAGATTCAAATAGTTTTTTGGTTTTTTTGATATTTCACACAGTTTAATGCATCTTTAACATGTAAAAATTATAGTTTCTTAATAGATTTTGAAAGTTTAAGTTATCTTGAAAAAATGGGCAAAAGAATTCACAAAAAAAAGTTTTTTTAGACACATTAATAAGAAAAAAGAGGAAAGAGAGAAAAAGGACCAGGTGGACTGTTATTAATAGACTTTGAAGGGTTAATAAAATTAAAAAACATGGTTTAAATAGTTGTGAACATCAGCCAAAACAAATACAACCTCCACTCCTGTAGATGTTGCTGCTGCCTTGATAGATATCGTATCGTAACACATGCATTGTATCGTATGGGGATACATATCGTATTGTGAGGTCCTCGCCAATACAAGTCTCTAATTGTCGATGTCAAAACCAGTTCAAACAACCAGTGTTTACCATCCAGACTAAAACATTGCATCCCTGTCGTTATCACAGGCTTAATGTCAAAGTTTCATTTCAACTTAATAATGAATAAATATACGAAGGAAAACTAAATAAAAAAAACAACAATAAAACATATAGGCGGGGAATACAAGAAGTAAAAATAAAAATATTATAGTGGCAGAGGATAAAAGAAGTAATTTAAAAAATGTTAGCAGATTCAGCGGGATATGGCAGTGTTTATGATGGAGGCAGTAGCTCTGGGATAGAAGCTGTACTAAGTATATTTGTTCTGGCTTTAATCGTCCTGAACCTTCAATCTGATGGTAGGAGTTGGAACGTAGAGTAACCAGGCTTTGTGCAGTCGTTGAGGATTCTGTAGGCTTTCTTTTTCAGTTTGTGTGTGCAAATAGTATCCAGATCTGGGAGCGCCAACCTGATGATACACTGAGCCACCTTCACCACACAATACAGACTGTGTTGTTCAACAGCTGTGTAGCTCGGCATGCTATACTGTTGGTCAGTTGGACCTTATGATGTTTCTGTAAAAGTTTAAAAGTAGTTTTGAAGGCAGTTTTGTCAGCTTTAGTTTCCTCAAGAAGAACCCAAATCCAGCTGTAAATGTTTTTCCTGTTCATGTCAGCTGGTTCGACAGTGACCCCAGGAGCTTCACCTCCTCCACCACTTGACCAGGTATATGAAAGAGGGGTGTGCAGAGTAACTCTGGTCCTCCAGAAACCAATGAACGTCTCCTCAGTTAGGGTCATTCTATCCTGTATTTATTTACATTTTACACAATGTCCCAACTTTATTGGAATTGGGGTTGTACTTCCATATTCAAAATATATAATACAATTGACCATTCATGGTAGAATGTGGGTGTGTTGAGGGCAGAATATCCAACAAATCCACCTGCACAAACTTCTAGGTGGCGTGTGATTCATAAAGGGAAACTGCTTGCAAGTCTGCGAAGTTTGTGGCGCATGCAAGGATCCTAACCCCAGTTTTATAAATGAGCACCCTGGTCATTTCCTTACAACAGTAAGATGATTCACCTCACGTCTGTATGGCGTGTCATCCTTCTCACTGATCCAGCCCACTACCCATACCCACCACAGCCAAATGAGAACCACCCTTCAGAATGGTACTCCCTTACATTGTGTTGGGCTGTTGTCAGCGGTCAGCTTACAGTTGTTCATAGAAACCATCAGCTTATCTGTTGTCACATTTGGACTCTTGTGTCAATGCTATTTGTCATCATTTCTGAGGATGAAGACCTCAATTTTTCTGTTCCTCTGGTCTTTCTTCTTGTGCTTCTCTTCAGCACCTCTGAGCATCTTTTTCTGGGCAGCAAATCAGCAAGGTGTTCTGCTTCAATCTGACTTCTGCTGATGTACCTTCTGATCAAGATTAGTTTTGAAATTTGAACATATTTTTGGGCTGTCTATCACCATGTGCTCTTCATGATCTCTCAGGCAATACAGAAGAGAATGAGTTGAGGGGTTGCAGAGAAGAAGAGGTGGATCCTGAGCAGCTACAAGCAATGCTAGATCGAGACAAAGACATTCATGTGAACTCCGATGCACACTGTGATGTTACTGATACATGTGGTGAAAACCAGATTCCAGAAGAAGAGGAGACATGCTTATCAAATAAGGACAACTCTGGAGACAGTGAGCTTAGCAAGGACTTAACAGTTGATGGAACTTTATGTCCAACCACGGAGACTAATGCTATAATCATCAGCCCTGACCTTCAGGGGATTCAAAAATGTTGTGTAGACAATGCTCCACAAGCAGAAATGTTGTCTGAAATGTGTACAGAATTAGTGGATGCAGAAAGTTGTAATGTTGACATACATGGTCATAATATGAGTGAGAAAATTTTAGAAGAGCAAGAAAAAAGGCATGAAGATCTTGAACAAAGATCTTTTAGAAATGCAGAATCATGTCAGGTGATATTACCTGATCAGTCTGTTGTTTCTGCATCAAACACTGAATCTGAACAAAATCCCAACAATGCAGAAGATAAAGATGAAGAAGAGGAACCGCCAAGTAAATCTCAGGCTCCTGCTGCTTCAGGGAAGAAGAAGAAGAAGAAGAGGAAAGGCAAAAAGAAAGGAGGGGTTCATGACAATGAGAGCCAACAAAAAGCTGAAACAGTGAAGGAGAACAAACAGACAGAGAAAGATCTGCCATCAGAAGTAACAGAACCTGCTGCTGATGGTCCTGTCACTGAAAGCTTAAAGTCAAAATCACATCAGATCAAGGACCAGCAGGAAGCAGAGGAAGAACGTGTAGAAAATACTCTGGAACCTGCTGAAAACCTTTCTCACAAGGAGGCTCACCAAGAACCAAGCATGTCTCATGTTTCATATGAGCATGAAAAAGAGAGAAATGTGGACACCAAGATGGTAGAAAACATGGAAGCAGTGGTATCCACTGAAACTCTGAATGTAATTGGTGTGGATCTTGTTCAGGAAGAACAGAACAATGAAGAAGTCATGAAAAGGGAAAACACGAAATCAGTAGCTGCAGAGGAACCCAATGAAAATATTTTTGAACCTCTCAGTGACTCCACAATAAATTCCACCATGAACAAATGGGAAGATACCCCAGATTCCACCATGAACGAACGGGATCAAACAACAGATTCCACCATTAGCAAACAAGATCAAACAACAGATTCCACCATGAATGAACAGGATCAAACAACAGATTCCACCATGAACAAACAAGGAGAAACAACAGATTCCACCATGAACGAACAAGATCAAACAACAGATTCTACCATGAATGAACAAGAAGAAACAACAGATTCTACCATGAATGAACAGGATCAAACAACAGATTCCACCATGAATGAACAGGATCAAACAACAGATTCCACCATGAATGAACAGGATCAAACAACAGATTCTACCATGAATGAACAAGATCAAACAACAGATTCCACCATTAGCAAACAAGATCAAACAACAGATTCCACCATGAACGAACAAGATCAAACAACAGATTCTACCATGAACGAACAAGAAGAAACAACAAATTCCACCATTAGCAAACAAGATCAAACAACAGATTCTACCATGAACGAACAAGATCAAACAGATTCCACCATTAGCAAACAGGATGAAACAACAGATTCCACTGGGAAAAAAGGGGATGAAACAGCAGATCCCACTTTGAACACAGAAGATGACAGCCAAACTGTAGAAACCCAGAAAGTAGAAGAAAAAGGATGTTTGAGCTGTCCTGATGGTGAGGCAGATGATGAGATGAAATCTGAGCACACAACTAACAATGAAAAATGCTGCAAAGAAGATGCAGGAGTTGAATCAAATGTTCCAGACACTGCTGCCAACAAATTTAACGATACTGAGAGGAAAGATGACTTATCTGACTTACTGATGTCTTCTGACAATCCCACTGATACAGCAGAGACATTGAAGAACTCTGAGGGTTTTGAAGGTCCTGAGGAGGCAGCTGAGACAGAGGACCTCTCCCCCAATCACCACGACAATATGGAGGCAGAACAAAACAGAGGTGGAATGGAGAAGCTAATTGGAGACATCAGAGAACCTGGACTTCTGTCTGGGCTGGACCAGCCTTTTCACCAATCAGACGGTGACTACTGTGCAGACACTGCAGACAGTCAGGAAGGAATAGCAAACACAGCGATACACCACATGGATCTGAGTGAATCAAATACTGAAACAGAAGCAAAAGAGAATATTGGGATCTGTCCAGAAGCTCCACAGATGGAGCTGCAGTCTGCTTCTTCTGAACATTCTCAACTCAAAGAAGGTCAACGCAGTGAGGAAGCTGAGGAACTTCACAAATCCAGCAAAGATGACTTTGAAGGCAAAGATTCATCTCTGCACATACAGCTGGACAATAATGAAGAGGATGAAGAGGAGGAAGAAGGGCAGTCTTTTGATTTTGATGACATGGATGTTGAAATAACACAAGAATCCAGTCATTCCATTTATCCAAAAGAAGAGTTTAAGGAGGGAGCAGAGGTCATGAAACATGAAATTGACTGTGGAGATTTAGAGTTAACCCCTGACCAAACTGAACCAAAACAGGATTCACATGACAAGAGAGCTGGAAATGACGACTGTGTTATGGATGAAGGTGAACTGGTCAGTGAACTGGGTGGGGACCAGGATGCTTCACCTCACCAAAACCAGGACACTTTACTTCAAGAAGAAGTAGAAACAGGGAAATCAGATGAGCCAAAGCATATTTCAGTCAGAGGAAAAGTGATCAGCGTTGGAGATCCAGTTGTCGTCGCAGATAGTGTTAAGAAGACCGGACCTGCACATGCACCAGCTGAGAGTGTGCAGGGTGAAATTTCAGATTTACCAAAGACTGCAGAGCAGGTGGTGAACACCAGAGATGTGATACAGGCAGAGAAAGATGCAAAGAAGAGCAAGAAAGCTAAAGGCAAGGGCAAAGAGGACTGTAAGATGTCTTAGTATGCAGATTTTACACCCAGAAATATGTTTTTTGTGCCTTAAATCATGTCGTTTTTCCTGAATGAACAGTCCTGAGAGTATATTTTGGAGCACAAGTTTCTGTGTTTTCTTAACTTGTCTCTTTCAGTCCAGCCACATTACCAAACAAATACAAATAATCTCAGTTTGTGGAGAAACATGAATGTAAACTTTTGGGCCTCTGCAGATTAAAATTTTGGACCAAACTGCATCTGATATGGAACATTAATGTAGTTATTGATGCATCACACTGTGTTTATTATGTATTGTATTATATTTGAAATAGTCACTTTACAGCAATTCTGCAACACTTTTGGTCCAGGAACTCAGTCATGTGTTACACTTTGAGATGTACAATGAAGAAAAAATTGAATGTGTATGTATATATCTTGTAATTCTCAAGATTAGTCCCACATGCTGAAAGGATAAAGTCAATGTTTAAATTAAAAAGTTTTTTTGTTTTTTTTAAAGTCAGAATGTTTTTCAGGAATGTGTGTTGCAAATGAAAGAGGCCAAAAATAAAAATGTTACTATTGCCTGATTGATATGTTGATCTAATAAAGATCTTAAACATTTTTGAAATATGATAAGTGTCCAAAACATTCTTTAGATGTAGCAGCACGTCACTTGCTGTTGTGATATTGAAATTGTGGTGACCATGTGCTCGTGCATTGACCCTCCTCTGCACAGTTTGTGCATGCACTCATCCTGCCGCATCCCCCACCCCCGCCCTCCTAGTCATCACACCATCACCCCCCCATGGATGGCTGCTTTGTTGCATGCATCAGCCTCAGCTCTCCCTTCCTTCATCTCCTTGACTCCGCCCACCCTGGTATGTTCACTTATTTTTCCTTTTAAATATGGCTCACATAAGTTCTAATCATCTTCTTGCTGTGTCATGTGATTTGCCAGATGTCTGGTGCACCATTGAAATTTTCAGAAAAATGCTCAGATGTATGTTTGAAATTTCAGAGATCCGCCTGCGGAAACTGGTAGATGAGCGGGAAAAGATGATAGAACAGGTGAGTTATCCATCACTTATATTGTTGGACACCTGTTAAAGGTGTAAAGTTGTTAACAAGAAAATATAGTTTGAATTCTCAGATTTTACATACCAGAGGTGGGGGACTCGAGTCACATGACTGGACTTGAGTCAGACTCGATTAGCACATTTGAGGACTTGAGACTTGCTTTATTAACACTGATAAAAGACTTGCTGTGCTTTGACTTGACTTTCATGACCTGTTAGATCAACACAGGAACAGCAGTCATGGCGGCGCCTATATCTAGAATCATTCAGATTATGTTGTCGATAAGACGAGACAGCGTTATGCAAGGTTTGCTGCTCAAAAATAAGTGACACGAGCACCACGACATCCAGCTTCATCCATCACTACAAGACCCACAAGAAAAGGTAAGCTAAGCTTTTAGCTGTTAGCTATAATGTTTAACATTAGCACAGCTTAAACAAGCTTTGTGATGTATGATGATGTATGTGTCAGTGACTTGTCTTGACTTGCTTGACTTATAGCAGGGTCTCGATTTGACTTGCTTGATTCTCATCACAGTGACTGAGGACTTGCTTGAGACTTGCACACAAGTGACTTACTCACACCTCTGTTGCATACAGTATCTGATCCATCCATCCATGTATGATGGATGGCTGGGTGGATGGTGATACAGGTGCATGAAGTCCACACTCCAGAGACTTGAGGCTCTGTATGTTGTTGGGCTGTCTTGGTTGACATGTCTCTGCAAACATTGCAGTGCCCCTGGATTGACAGACTGAGATGGTGGTCCCCCTTTAATAATATCAGGGTTTTACTCCAGTTATGGGGGCATTGCACTTCTCAGCCTCCCGAGGAAGGCCTACGCAGGGATGCTGCTGTTGCTAACGATCATGTAGTCCCTATTTTTAAAAAAAGAAGGAGCAAGATTTAGACTACCAGGAATGTCCTTTGCCATTGACTCTGTTTGTCACCTTTATTGACACAATTTGTTCACATTTCCTGACACCACCAAGGGGTAGAGGGTGTCCAGCTTGGTGGCCTCGGGATTCCATCTCTGCTTTTTGCTGATGATGGGGTCCTGTTGATCTCAAGTCGAAATCTTCAGCTCTTATTGGAGGCCTGGCTGCAGACACCGGAGAGGTGGAGCCTCCACTGTAGACTAAAAACACCTGACCACTACTGTAGGAAACACCTTGCCTGGATATGTTGCCCTCACTTTAAACCCTCAAGAATGGAGGGCATGTGTTTCCAGCACTACTCCAGATCCTCTTGAGAAGGGCTGGTTAGGATGCTTCTTTGGCGCCTCTTTAAGGAGGTGTCCATCTAGGAGGACACCCCAAGCAGGGTACAGGAGGTGGACAAGCTGCAAAAGCAGCAATATGGGTTTACAAGACAGTCGTGAGACCAGCCGTTCTGTGTGGCTTTGAGACGACAGCACTGACCAAGAAACAGGAAACAGAGCTAGAGGTGGAAGAGTTGATAATGTTCAGATTTTCATTGGTAGTGACAATGATGGATGAGACTAAAAACAAACACATCAGAGGGTAAGACATCTTGGAGATAAAGAACGAGAGGTTACATTAAGATGCTTTGGACACAAAGAGGAGGGACAGTAAATACAGTAAAGGTAAGCTGGATATGGAGCTGCCAGGCAGAGGAAAAGGGAAAACCAGTTTTCTAGATGTGGTAAAAGAGGATATGCAGTTGGTATGTGTGACAGGAAGATGCAGAAAGCAGCATAAGACGTAAATGGAGGAGCCTATGGTGGCAGTTCCCAAAGAGAAAATCAGAAAGATCTAAAGTTCTAAGCTAATTACTGTTTTTCAGATGTGATGGGTGTGAAGCCAATGTAGAGTACCCAATATATTAAAAACAAAAACAAACAAAGCAAAGAAAATTGGCTGGAAATGACCATCTGATGCCCACTTGAAAGGAAGAACCTGGAGGTTGATCTTCCTCCTCCATTTCACAAAACCACTGACAAAGAACTCTGCTGCTGCGTGTAAAAAGAAGAGATGCTAACAAGCGGGTCGTGTGTCTTCTTCCAGGTAAAGAAACTGAAGGCTCAGCTGGAACAGAATGCACAGAAGAATGCCAGCGACTGTGGTTCTGGTCCAGACGGAGAAATTCTTCAAAACGGCAATGATCCCAACATCATGGATTTACAGAGTGGGTGTACATCCACTTGAGTGACCTTACAGAGACTTCAACATCTCCTAAAAACAGCTGATTGATTGTCTGCTTTCCAGGAGACTCCAGCCGGCAAATCAATGACCTGAAGTTCAAACTAGCGAAGGCAGAACAGGAAGTGACGGCTTTAGAACAAAATGTAAGTTCTCTCAGAGCTCATTATTTTTCATTTATGTTCTTTTTTTACTGTTTTGAATTAATTTTTTCCTTTTGAATTAATTCATTACAAAAGAGAAGGGAAAAAAGAGCAGGACCATTGATGGTATGGAGGGCTGCCCTTCTTGGCCCAGCTCCTCTACTATTGGTCAATAAACAGGAAGGAGCAAGATCCATGTTTGGATCGATTGTGCATGCCTGCGCTTTTGGCCGTTTCAGGAGAACGCCTTATTTGAGAGGAAGTGAAGTCCCATCATTGATGTCTCAGACGATTGCAGAAGAATTAAGGCACGTTGCTATCTTAGCTGAAAGTACTACAGTCAGTCAGTCAGTGGATTCTTCTCCTTCCTGTTTATTGACCAATAGTAGAGGAGCTGGACCAAGAAGGGCAGCCCTCCTCATTTGCATAATGAGGCAGAAATACATATGGTAAAGGAAAAAGAGGAGATGAGGGAATGTAAAAACAACAGATGCTTGTATACGGAAAAGGAAAAACAATATATATATATTTCTGCTTTTATTTTTAATTATGTCAATATTGGTCCTCCATATGATGTTTTGATTCCTAGAAAACGGTTCATGCAGTTGCAAATAGAGCTTGGTCAGTGTAGCACGAAAACAAGAATGAGATTCTGAAGACCTGGCGAAGACAAGTGAATATCTTTAAGAATAAACAGTTATTGTAATAGAAATGTTAAAACAAAAACCATTCATTTGAAATTTATAATCAAATCTAATTTATTTTTCTTCAGTGAATATTGTGATCAATCTATTTAATATCAAATTAGGTTTTTTTCTATGCCCTTTTCACATGTCAACGTCTTACAGATAACTGTTATTTAAATTTTAGCTTTTTAAAATTATTTATAAGAATTAATAGCTGAACTGCGGGAAATAAAAACAACATGATCTTAAATAAACAAACTTGGAGTATGATTTTAAAAAATATATACTGTATTTTAAATTTCTTCAAACCATTATTCTCCAGTATGAACACCATGGGGATGTCCAGTCATCATGCAGATCAGGAAGGAGACTCTTGTGTCTCAGAGATGAATGTGTTTTGGTGTGAAATGTGCGTATCAGCTCCAGAAAAAAAGCACTGAAGCTGGTAAGATGGAGTCATTGTCTACAGAGAAACCAGTCCTGGACCCACTTGGGCTGAAAGACCATTCAACCAGGAAGATGCCTTCACTCCAAAGTCAACATAGAAACCCAGATTACAGTTTGCAAATGCAAACAGCGACAAAGGCCTTCATTTTTGGAGACACGTAAGTCCTGTGGTCTGATGAAACTGAAATTAACTGTTTGTTAGGAAAAAGGGGAAAGCTCAAGTCTGATAACAACAACAGTCTGAGCTGTGAAGTACGGAGGTGGCAGCATCATGATGTGGTGGACTTTTACAGCACACTTCACAAAATAGATGGCGTCATGAGTAAAGAACATTATGGAGAAGCCTACAAACCTGAGTTATATCAGTCCTGGACCTAAATTACAGCAAACTATTGTGAGAAACTTCTGGAAGGAAACTCAGATCATATAGTTTAAAGGAAATAACACCAACTAATAAAGAAATGTATGTAAATGTTTGACAAAGTACTTGTGGTTTGAGTTGCTGCTCCTCCACATCGAGAGGAGCCAGCTGAGGTGGCTCGGGCATCTATATCGGATGCTCCCCGGACGCCTCCCTTGGGAGGTGTTCCAGGCATGTCCCACCAGGAGGAGACCTAGAGGAAGACCCAGGACACGCTGGGGCGCCTATGTTGCTCGGCTGGCCTGGGAACGCCTTGGGATCCTCCCGGAGGAACTGGAGGAGGTGTCTGGGGAGAGGGAAGTCTGGGCGTCCCTGCTCAGGCTGCTGCCCCCGCAACCTGGTTATGGATAAGCGGAAGAAGATGGATGGATGGATGGACTTGTGGTTTCAACTGTACATAAAGAAAATATCTTGCACTGATGTGAAAAATGTAAACATGCACATGTGACTTCATAATTCAAAATGTTTATTCTTTTTTGTATTGAGAAAACTATTATTATTATTATTATTATTATTATTATCATTAGTAGTAGTAGTAGTATATTATTATTATTATCATTATTATTATCATTATTATTAATCAAGTTAGATTTATTTATATAACACATTTAATAATCTTTTTTTTTTTACAGGCAAAAACTATTCTTGTTATTATTATGTTATTCTTTTTACTTTCTTTTCTTTTGAAAACTTAGAATAATAGTATCCATCCATCCATCCATTATTATTATCAGTTATTTCCTGTTCAGGGTCACAGGGGAGCCTGGGATAGGCTGGAGCCTATCCCAGCTCTCTCTGGGCGAAAGGCAGGGGTCCACCCTGGACAGGTCTCCAGTATAATAATAATAATAATGATAATAATAATAATAATAATAACAATAATAATAATAATAATAATAATAATAATTTTATTATTATTGTTGTTGCTGTTGTTATCGTTATTATTATTATTAGGCTACTACTATTGAAATGTCGAAAAAATTGTGAATATTCCATAAATCACTGACATTATAGATGTATTTATGTTGCTTCCAGAGGATCAGTAGGTGTGATGGGTTAAAAAAATAATCACCTCCCACTTTCATCAACGGCTCCACAGCGCCCCCTCTGGTGTTGCGCTTCAACCTGGAACTACACTTACTGTGTGTGAAGGCGTTTGAGTGTCGTTACTGTTTTGCACATCGATCAGCACCACTGGGATCTCGAAGTATCTTTCCTCCATCACTTTCAGGAATATCTGATACAGCGAACGATCCTCTGGCCGTTTCACAGCGACTTCATCCCGCCTGCAGCTCCTCCTCCTTCTCCTCCTCCTCCTCACACCTCCGCCGTCCTGCATGTTTTAGCTCCAGACAAAACTGACCGAACTGATTTAACATCCTCCTCTAGAAAGCAGGCACCTTTCCCAGCATCACAACGTCACACCAGGTGAGTTCTGAACATCAAGGAGGTTTGGCCACATCACGGTTTTGTTCGTTCCTCCTGTCAGAGAGGCTTTCTGCTCATGTTCTTGTCCATCAGGAGGACAGTCTGAGCCGCAGTCATGGCAGAGCATCTCTCCCAGAGTGAGCTAGACTACCCATTCAAACTTCTGGAATATTTTAACGGCTTCAGAGTATCAAAGGTAACGTTTCAGGGATAAAATGTGTTAATATTTCGATCGATCTGTTGAATGACTGCAGCCAAACTTAGAAGTAGTGAAGCTCTGTTCATTTTTCATTTATTTCTTACTCGCGGCTTGCTTTGCTGCATTTGTGCTCCACTAAAAGGAGAAAAGTATTGTACTTTTAAACCACCATACCACTGCACATGGAGTTGTAAAATATGCTAAATGTATTATTTAGTATAAAATACAGCTGAAAGTAACCCCATCCTAACGTCCCATGCACACGTGTCTTCAGGTGATATTTTCAGCCTGTGAGCTGGGAGTATTTGACCTCCTGCTGAGGTCCCCTGAACCCCTGAGTGCCCAGAAAGTGTCCCAGGAACTGGGAACTAGCGTGGATGGGATGGAGAGGCTGCTGGATGCCCTGGTAGGCATCGAGATCCTGGATGTGGAGAAGACAGGTGGAATAGGTGAGGAACAGGGGACCCAGTCCAGACAGAAAGGTCTTGCTGGAGACTATGAGACACTTTGTTGAATATTATCACAGATTATGAGCAGAAGTAAATGGGACAACTGAGCAATGGGATCGTTCCAGTGGCATGAGCTGATTATTTAGTTATTTATTATCCTTTATTTGAGCCCTACTGACATAGAAGACCTCTTTTACAAGAAAGAGCTGGGCCACATACAGTTGAAACCAGAAAATGACATACAGTACACTACAGGCATAAAAAGACGCATAATCTTATTGTATTCATTTTCTCACTGTTTGACATTAAATCTGACTAAACCGTTTCTGTTTTAGGTCAGTTAGGATTATCAAAATTATTTCTTTTAAATGCCAGCATAATGACAGAAGAGAGAATGAGATGAGATGAGATTTTAGAAAAAGAACTTGTGAGTTGTATCCAAGGATGAACCAGACTTGTGGAGGTTCACAGTTCTCTTACTGATATCTTAGCTGATTTATTTAAAATTTTCCGTGATGTCACACAAGAAACCAGTGTGTTTGAGGTGTGTCTTGAGACACTGCACAGGTGTGCCTCCAGTTAACTCATATGTTGTTAATTAACCTATCAGAAGCTTCCAAAGCCATGACATCATCACGTGGGCTTTTCTCAAACTGCTTGAAGTCATAGTAATCTGGGTCCTATGGACCATCAGAGTTACCAGTATTAGAAGACACATGTCTTGGGGGAAGATCAAGTCTATATGATAGTTAATGGATGAATTTCTGTTCTTTAGGATGATGATTGGTCAAAAAATAATTCCCTGCTCTTACAGATATGTTGAATAAATAGACAAAAAAATTAAGAAAGGTGTTATTTTCATTTGTTAGTTCACATGTTGAGGTTCTGAACATCTAAGCTGTAGACTAACAACAGTTATTTAAACTTCTGTAGAGTGACATAACAGTCTAACACAAAGCTGGATTTAGCTTTTGTGTTTTTTTATCTATTTTTAATTATTATTATTATTATTATTATTATTATTATACGTATCACATTGTCCTCACCATCAAACAGAGCCGGCAAAATTATATCACATGTAGAACGTTTGGAGATGTTGAATGCCCTCAGACTGAGGAGTGTTTAGTAACAGCTCAATAAAACCTAAAACAGAACAGTTCGCATCCAATGAAACCTTAATTTCTCAATTCCTGACCTCACAAGACTCTGAACTTCTTGTTGTCTTTGATGCATTTGTTGGTGTGGTTGTGTGTCATGCTGAAGGTACTGCTTGGATCAAGTACAGCACCTGTGTGCTGTCTCTGATAACTAAGGGAGCTGTTTCCATTTATCAGTTTTTGGTGTTTTGGAAATGGTCAGCATGGTGAGATGTGAGGTAAATGCAAATGTCAGTTCAAGTCTGAAAGGGTCTGAGATTCGGTCTCACACACACTCCCTTCATTTCTAACCTCCCTCGAGGTTTTGTTCATTTATTCTCGTCTACTTTGCTTTTAAAACAGCTTTGTACAGCAGCACTGACGTGGCCAATCTTTACCTGGCCAAAGGCAGTGCCAAGTCTCTTTACGACATGATCATCTACCAGTCCCAAAACATCTACCTGCTGTGGAACAACTTGGCGGATGCCGTCAGGTCAGTGGTTTCCAGTGACCTCAGGCGAGTGGTTAAGTACAAACAGTAATTCTTCTTCTCCATCGTGCAGGGAGGGGAAGAATCAGAATGAAAAGACTTTTGGCCTTCCACCTGAAGATGTTTTTCAAGCTATTTACAGGTTGTCATTGGCTTTCTTTTGGTTATCATCCAATCAGATTATAACGAGTTCACATTCACTCAAAATCATGAAATGTCCTGCGCAGGTCAGAGGAAGAGATGCTGAAATTCATGGGTCTCATGAACTCCTCGTGGGTCCTTGATGGACATGACATCGCGACAGCGTTCAACCTCTCTTGCTTTCAGAGGATAGTTGATCTTGGAGGTAAATGACTGCAGTCATTGATATGAGTGGTTCCAGCTTTAAGCTCCCTCAGCCTTGTATTTTTCCTTTTAGACATGACTTTAAGCTGTTTGCCCGCAGGTTGCACTGGTGCTCTGGCCCATGAGATGGCAAAGGCATATCCCTCATCGTCTGTCACAGTATTTGACCTGCCGGAGGTTGTCGAAGCTGCTCAGAAATATTTCTCACAGGAGAACGATGCCACAGCTGTTGCCTTTCAGAGTGGTGAGCCATGTTGGTCCCCATTTACCACGTCAGACAAAAGGAACTGGTTGGACATTGTCCAGTGTTAAGCATAAACATATATGACAGTCAGTAATTTGATACTTGGAAGCCGAGGGCAAAGAAACAATCATTTGCATTCGTTTGCAATAACAGAAATGTCGTATCTGATGCATTTCAGCATACTGAATGTATATTTCCAAAGTTCAAACTTTCACACGTTTTACCTTCTGCACACAGGAGATTTCTTCAGTGGCGAACTTCCTGCTGCGGACTTGTATGTTCTGGCCAGAATCATCCATGACTGGCCTGAGGAGAAGTGTCTGACGCTTCTGAAGAAGATCTATGACATTTGTAAGCCCGGTGAGTTTAAAGGCTCCCTCTAAATTTTGTGTTTTGGTGACAAACATGTGAAAATGCCACACAAAAGTGGGTTCTAACTGGTTCTTTTTAAACCTGACTGTATTAAAATTCAGAAAAAGGTTGACATATTTGCTTCAGCAGCTTGATTTCAATTTGTTAGCCTGCACCATTTCTTCGGAGGCGGTTTGTTGCTCACCATGCTACTCAGTACCAGTACTGAGTACATGAGGATGTGCACGTTCATTTAGACACAGCTCTTTTTACTTTTCTATCTTTGTCCGCCGCTCTGTCTGTCAGGAGGCGGTGTCCTACTGGTGGAAGCGCTGCTGTTCGAGAACAGACGAGGGCCCGTCATGACTCAGATTTGGTCCCTCAACATGCTGGTGCAGACGGAGGGCAGAGAGCGTCCACCGTCCGAGTACACCCGCATGCTCGGCAAAACGGGCTTCCACAACGTTCAGGTCTGCAGAACCGGCAAGTCCTACGATGCCATCCTGGCAACCAGATGAGCTCATGGACACCGAAGACATCTAACTGTGAAAATCAAGCATCAACTATAATATTTAGGTTTAGGAGATAAACATGTGCAACACTTATCCCCTCTTCCTCTTTTAATCATGAGTTTTTATGTAAAAACAAAATAAAAGTCATCTGATTGTAGTGGGTCTTAATATTGGAAAAAAGGCAACTTCAGACAAAGGAAGTCATTTAACATTTTCACAGGGCCATTATTTATATAACAGAAATGCAGGCGCACTTCTTTTTTTTTTTTGTATTTATCTGAAACCACATGCTCTGACCTTGGCTTGAACTTTTTGCATGACCCACTTTTGAACAAGCTTTAGTTATCAGACAGACGGCCTCACATTTACCAGTAGAATACTCTAGTGTCCATAGGAGCTGGTGGTCAGCTGATGCCTGAAAGGTGCACAGGTGGCTGTGGCCTGTGGCTGCACAACAGCCACAAAATCATCACCTGACTATGAGGTGTTACTATTTAAATTTTCTATTTCATTTTTGCCAAACATGGTGTGGGACAACAAGGCCTAACGAGTCCAGTTTGGTCTCATCTGTCCGTGTTTTGCACACTTACTTTTTTTGTTTTTGTTTTGTTGTTTTTTTTCTCTGAGCATCGCATGGTCTGACCTTGGGGTGAATCTGCTGAGACGCCCACCTCCATTTGTAAATGATCTCTCTTAGATTTACTGACTATGATCAGATGACTTCTTAAATGCAGATATGTACACACCCACACACACACACATACACATATATATGTGTGTGTGTGTGATCAAAAAAGGGGCCACTAATGTTTGAGCTTAATGTACAGCACTTCCACTTCACGTAGAGGTCAGCCCCGGCATGTTTCCTAGATTTCATGTTGTTAGGGTTAGGGACAGCTGGCTTTTTCTGTCCATGTGAAAGTCCTCAAAAACTCTCTATGACCTCTTACCTTCTTTTATAAATCTGCACATATTATGACAAACTGGGATCTTTAATGAGGGATTTTACTTTCCAATCTGAACTAAGCTGTTTTTAACTGGATTTTACTAATCGAGGACTCTCTCTCTCCTTACATCTGTGCAACATCATGCAAAATCACAAGCAGAAAGTTTCTGTCAACTTTTCCTGTTAAAGTTCTCCACAGACAACCAATACAGTCTTTAATATATATCTACATAAGTTGGATGTATGTATTAAAACCAATGAACTACAATCAAGTGATGTTAATTTCAGGAGAAAACTTGTTTTGATTGTCTGCTGGTTGCAGCCAACTTTCATATAAACCAGAATCAAAATCCAAATAGTGCCGTCATATCATAATATATTACAGTTAAAACATCAATCATAATATTTCTGGAGGTTTGTGGACCTCTTTCTTTTTTCTTTTTAAAGTAAAAGATATTTTTATGACTATCAAAAATATTGGTGCATATTACATATAGTAAACAACCCTAATTTGTAAAGAATTTGCTAAATTACTTTTTGACAGAAACAAAACATTATATTTGTAACGGTGATTATAGCTATATTTTCTATATCTTTTGACTGACTTAACTCTGTTTTTCAGTCGGAACCATCAGGAGTACAGCGTGGAGATAAACACGGTTCTCACTAACATCAAAAATCAAACAAAGTCATATAACAAACTCTGATAACAGTTTGTGATTATCTTAAAGAATGAAAAGGATAGAATTAAACTTGAAGAAGTGAAGGGGAATGAGATGAAAAATAATTAACTTTCTTTTTTTCCATAAGTAATAATCAGTATTGTAGTCCCACTTTATCCATCTAGCAGCATTTCTCAACCTCATGAATTTGACCACATATGTCCCGATAGTTGGTCATAAATGATGAAAGCTGTGTCTTGTCATGTGTTTCTGTTCTTATCTCACCGTGAAGGTTTTAGTTTCCTCCTTAGACTGCACATGAACCATCCACTCGTGTTAGCTACGTTTACCTCAATGTTTCTCATTAAAGGGTTTTTCTACACTTACACTGGGTTTTGAAACATTCTGTTTGATGCATTTGTGGTTCAATGTCCAGTGGTTCCTGTTGGTGTTAGTGATACAGACAGCAGTGGCTGTGATGGGAAATCAACATGGAGCAGTAGGAATTAAACATGCATGTCTTCCTCTGATTGTGTGAATGAAAAATATCAAGAACCATCACATGGTCCTTAGTTTCTGTTTCCTGCTGTTGATTGTGCAGACAGATGCTGCTTCTTGTGTTTATGAAGTCTCTTTTTTCCCCAGTTTTGTTTCATTAAAAACTTTAAACATCTTCTCAGTTGTGTGGTTGCAAAGTTTCTTAATACAATTGACTTTTGTGTTTGTTTGTCTTTTACAGCTTTGGAAAATGAATAAAATGCAATAAAAGTAACATACAATGAATTGGATTCCTAATAAGTATATTAGTTAACTGTTAATAGTAGAAAGAAAGCATATCAAATATTCAAGCCAAGAATTTTTTTTTTTTAAATGTGGAAAATATTTTCATTTGGTCACCTATCCAGTTTACATTGTTGTTGTTTTATGCCTTAATTTTATTTTGTTTATATATCTATGTTTTCCTCCTTCTGCAAACTGTTATGCTGCTGAAACATTAATTTCCCTTGTGACATAAATAAAGTATCTATCTATCTATCTATCTATCTATCTATCTATCTATCTATCTATCTATCTATCTATCTATCTATCTA
>JBAMYA010103389.1:0-20152 GCA_037176975.1 Arrhamphus sclerolepis | reverse complement strand
GATAGATAGATAGATAGATAGATAGATAGATAGATAGATAGATAGATAGATAGATAGATAGATAGATAGATAGATCAGAGATCCCTGATGCAGCTGAAAAACTGGTTCATGACACCCCGATGAAGCTACTTGACCAGCACCAGTAAATAGTTTGTAAAAGGTAAAGCATCATCTTCTTTTCATTTTGGCTGTACCCTTCAGGGGTTGCAACAGAACATCTGCCTCCATCTTAACTTATCCTCTGCATCCTCTTCTCTCACACCAGAGAACTTAATGTCCTCTTCCACTTGGGGTACTTTGGGGTCCACGTCAACAATAAACTGGTTTGGACTCATAATGCATATACTTATATATATATATATGTATATATACACCCTCTACACCCTCTACAAGAAAAGCCAGAGCAGGATATTCTTCCTGGGGAGGCTGAGGTCGTTCGGCATCTGCAGCAGGCTTCTCAAGACCTTCTACCAGCCCATGGTGGCCAGTGCACTATTCTTAGCTGTAGTGTGCTGGTGGGGTGGCGTCAGGACTGGTGACGCCACCAGACTTAATAAACTGGTGAGGAAAGCCTGTTCTGTGGTGGGTCTGGACCTGGACAACCTCTCCTTGCTCTGGATGGACTTTTTCTTTTCTCCATCCTCTCTGTTGCTGTGAGTGTGTATATATTTGTATTTTTAGCTTTATTTATTTTCACTGTTGCATTTATGCGTATGTGGGTGTATATATATATTTATTTATATATTTAATTTGTTCAACCCTGTATTTCCATTCCGTTGTATGCTGCTGTGATACTGGAATTTCCCCCTGGGGCATCAGTAAAGTATATCTTTATCTTTACTTCATTCATGAATCTCCTCTTTGGCCTTCCTCTACCATGAGCCTTGCAGTCATGGCAACAGTGAAACATCCTGAGACTGTCCATTTTTGGGGTGTGTTCTTATCTGAAGGATAATTCTAGCCCAAAACTCTGCCACTGAATAAACAAAAACAGTTCAGAAGCAGTTTGCTGACGATTTTGTGAGTTTTCCAGCATGATGGGGCACATGATGATGTCACAACGCAAGACTGACACCAACGTTATCAAAGTTTTGATCCACTTCAAAAAAGAAAAAAAAACAACAATACTATATACTATATAATACCATCGAGGGCCTGTGACTGCACAAAATAGTTGGCCACTGTAGCATCTACTGTGCATTAAAGAGATAAAACCATCCTTTATATAACTTCCCAATATGTTTGCATTTAGTGTAGCAAGTCAGACTCTTGATCTCAAACCTTTGTAAGTTCATTCTCTCAAAGTGCACTGCTGTACATTTGAATGTAAAACAAGCATAAGATACTGCAAGTACAACAGACTAAATTCATTTACCAAACACCCCGATTCTGACAACACCTAATAGCTGCTTTCCTGCCCATGAATCAGGGTTTTGAGGCCAGTTTGTCGCAAATGTAAAAAAAAAAAAAATAATGAGCTTTCAATCCTATAAATGTGCTCGAGATACTTTACATGCTGAGTGCACATCCTGTGAAAAGGAATATTATGTCTGGTGCTAAATTTTCATTAGCACAATAGTAACTGGCAGCACAGCACCAATATAATAACACAGTAAGGGGGCGACATAAACCTGTCACACCAGCTAAAATGGATGGGCCCTGGCCAGAGGAGGCTTAACAGAACCTAAATCAATTTGAGTGAGGAGGCTAGAGGAGCAGAGTTTTTTTTTGTGGTGGGGGGGTGCACTAGTGTATGCCCTCGGACTTGAGGAGGAGAGAAAGGAGTGTTTATGGTGTCTGTTCAGGTTCCCTGTGTGAGAGTGTCAGTTCGGCCCAGTGAAGGCTCCAGGCTCAACAGCCCTCCTCCTTCCACCCCTCTGCGGATCCTCTCCTGGCTCCAGTCGGGCTCTGGCTCTGATTAATAGCCACTGGAGGTGTCCAATGATGGCTGATAAGGGACCTCCACCCCCCACCTCCCTTCCTCTGTAACAGAGGGGCTCGTAACAAACTAGCTCCCTCTCCTTCCCCCTTCCTTGGGCACTAAGGGAAGCCAATTAAGCACGTCTTAAAACTCAGGAGTGGTGACAACTGGTCTGGGCCGCTGGCTGAGGACCGCAGTGTGACAGTAGTGTTCGCTCAGAGGACACTGCAGCACAATTCACCTTGAATCTAAAGCCTCGGGTCAAAGGTGATTACAGCTTGTATGACTCTAAGTCGCAGCTCTGCATTTTTAAGCTAATTAGTTAATCAGTTTGCTTACTATTGAGAATTTTAACTAAAGCAGCCAAGGCATCATCATTTCTCAAAAATTCAACAATCCAACTGCACCACCACCATCTTGTAGAGATTTTCTTCCCAGGCTCGTTGAGAAAGCTGGGGCAAGGAAAAAAGGAATTGCTGAAAAGGAGGACGGGGGTCTTCCTCTGTTCCAGACAGGAGGACAAGCTTATCCCAGCATCCCTTTTCTCATTTTATTTATTTTAGTTGGTGGCCCAGCATTACAGGTGATCAAAGGACTGGACCCTAGGAAAGGGGCTTAGAGCACAGCAGTGCAGCAAAAGGGATTGCTTTCCAGTGATTTGTAAGTAGGAAAAGACTTTTGACATGAAAAACAGCTTAAACAACACAGAAAGAACAATGAAGCAGCTGTAAAATGCTTCTTGTTGCAGCTGAATTGATGCAGAGGGTGGCTCCCACAACTATTTTTCTTTTGCTTTTTTTTGTGGGTGTCTGGCATTTCCTACCGAGCTATTTCTACAGTCACATGCACACAACAAAAGGCTACATCTGAAGGGGTGGGGTGCCTGGGGTCTTAGGGGTAAAGAGATGCTTTGTGCTGGAGATATTGTGAAATCAGACGACTCCCATTCCTTTTCACTCAAGCTATGTTTGAAATTCGGTCGTAATTTCTGCCATGACAAAAGTGCATCTCTTCCGTGCAAGGATTAGCCCCCAAAATGCAATTTTAATGGATCAGTTGATTATAATTGAAGAAAGAGATTCTTTAAATGGAACAGATGTTTTCCACGTGTGCATTTTCTTTTATCAGGCCAGGAAATATCAAGGACCCGCTCGTTCCCATTCCCAGGCCATGCTGCTTTGTCAAAGCTGGAGCTGTCACTGAAATATGCACAAGGCCTTGATGTCATTAATGGGGGACAAAGTCTTCACAAGAAAACACTATGTTCACACAAGCCACACTGTCCAATTCTAATACAATGTTAATTTGATAAAGATTTTATTTGATGGTTCACATTCATAATTACAAGTGTCTTGCATCAGACTTTCATGTCAACGTGACAGGCTTCTGAAACGGTACAGATGTTCACCAGATACCTGTCAGCGTGCGCCATTTGTACCAAAAACAACAAAAAAAAAAAAAACAAGAAAGTCATTTGAAGACCACACTGAAGTCTGGGAGTTTACTGAAGCAGGATACAAACAGTTGGAAGTCATCATAGCTGTGACCGGTGACATCTAGCTACAGAGCGCAGAAAGACTTGAAAAGATGATGGAGGAGAAGACTGATTTTTGCCACTGAATGTTTCGTGCTGGCCCAGTAACACAACTCTCACTGGGCCTCATTCATGAAATGCAAGCAGAATAAATTTGCAGAATAAAAAGCAAAACTTTCACGTGTTTTCAGCATTCATAAAAATGTTAGCAATCATGAACTTTTTGTAGGAACAAACAAAATCTACCCCGCCTGTCATTCTCAGACTTTATAACAACAATGACTCATATAGACTGTTATTTTCACATTCTCTAAATACCGTTAAGTCATGTGTTTTCAACATGAAAATGAACTGTAGTAGCTTCAGATTGTGTTTCTTGAAATATTGGTGGGTTGGTAAAATGAACTTGATATGCACAGTACTAGCCAAAAAAATAGTACCATGCCGCCAGAACCGCTCGCCTCCGCGCTAACAAACCCCTGCTAACAAACCCCTGCTAATGCCACCACGGCTGCCTTCCCACAGTGAAAAGGGCTCGCCTCACATTAGCAAATTAGGGCACCAAGCTAAACACAATGCCCAACGAGTCAAAAATATTTCCGTTTAATTTTGTGTCATTCGTATATAAAGCACATACCATCCGCAGAGCCAATTTGCATTATAATATTTGTCACTGCAGTGACAAACATAGATCGCTAACATGGTTAACATTAGCGGCTTAGTGAATTTGAATGCTATAAAGACATAGTGGTAACAGAAATTCAAAATCTAATCAAAATAACAAAAGCTAGAAATGCAACTTCTAGTTCAAGTGTTTAAGTAGTTTTAAACCTTGTGATCCACAAAAAGTAATAGTAAAATAACATTTTAACCATAACGTCGCTGATAAACTACATTATCAATCTAAATGGACCAAAAAGAGACAACAGAAAAAAACAGTGGCAATGTGAAAAAATGATGGAAACTAGTCTGGTCCTAATTCAGGCTAATTGTTTTTTTGTTTTTTTTTCAGACATCCCTCCACACACATACACTGTGCTGGTTCACAGAAAGAGTGGCTCATCCTCATTGTGGTCAAGATTTTCTAGCAGGTTCAGCAACTGTAGCACTTGACTTAACGCAGGCTGCGTTACATTCCGAGGCTCCGGCGGGAGCAGCAGCTTTGCTCAAAACCGATTCATATGCAGTTTGGACGCGTTGGAGTGAACATCTGCTCTGACAGCAGCTGGGGGCGACTGCTGCGTGAGGACTATCCGCCGCCTGTGAGCGCTTTGGCACGGGCGAGGTCCCCACGGCGCCACCCGCTGCCTGTTGAGAGTAAAAGCGATACGCGCTTTCACGTCAAACAGTCGTCATAAGTGTCCAATAACACCAGAAAAAGTCGCCAGATTTGTCGCTAGTCGCTTTTTAGAAAAAAAGTCGCTAAATATAGCGACAAAGTCGATAAGTTGGCAACACTGATTCGATTAGTTTCTCCTGTGACTGGCCTGTGATGTCATTTTAACACTTTTCTACTCGTACCCACAAATTTAAATTTGTATTTAAAGTTAAGACTTTGTAGTCGTAG
The DNA here is from genome assembly GCA_037176975.1 of Arrhamphus sclerolepis. Lineage (NCBI taxonomy): Eukaryota > Metazoa > Chordata > Actinopteri > Beloniformes > Hemiramphidae > Arrhamphus > Arrhamphus sclerolepis. Next base: position 15,130 of record JBAMYA010103389.1, on the reverse strand, counting down.
AAATTAGAGTTGTTTTCACAAGACTTTGCATTTGCAGCTTTTAGATTCACACATAAAAACAATCCTAACCCGAGCAATTCCTCAGACTCGTGTATGACAGCAGAATTTTGTGTACAACTATTTTACTGACATACAGATATTTAACATTACAAATACGAATGGTTAGAATCATGCATACATCTTTTTGACAGCTGTCTTACTCCATAGAAGTGTTGAGCTTTTTTGTTTTATTTTACTTTTTGAACGTAGCTTAGACATGGCAACAGAGCAAATAGAGTATCCTATGTGAGAAGAGCAAGAGCAGAAGCTTTTTTTTCATTAATACCTCTTAGTTTAGTCATTTAAAGAATTCTCATTCTTTATCATCTTCAGTAAAGACATGAGGGAATGTCACACCTAAGCCTTTAATTGTGGGCGTTCTCGTGACAACTGGGACCAACACCTGCCCAAGTCGATGAAGACCACACTTCCTGCGAGCATATTAGCAAAGAGGGGCCTGAGTTCTGATGTGTCCATTCTCATTCATCCTCAAAAGCCACATATTGAACTGGTACATACATTTTTATTGTATTATTGTGCTTTATTTATTGTATTGAACGTAGGCTAAGAGAGGTGGCGGTGAAATAAATCACCAGACTTTCATCCTTCAGAGTCAGATTTGACGTGTCATTTAGCTCGCGTTAGGCAAATCAGCTCTGGCAACAAAACTGCTAATATTTCAGCTTAAAAACTGTGTTGTCAGGGTACAGACAAGATTATAGTTTTAATGTGACGAAGCACCTGAGATGTGACAATGCTGTTAATGTTAACAAGCTAGGAGTAGCTTTACTTGGATTCACTCCTGCTTCCATTTTATATTTATTGGTACTTTACAAGAATTCATACATATGTAACCAATATTGCTAGCCTAAGATGAGATGACCCAGTACATTTACATAGATGTCTTCAGTGCTCATGAATAGAGCTGAATAGATTCAAAATTTTAAGTTCATAAACTGGGAGTCTTTTATACTCTGTTTACTAAGACAATTAAATTATGAGAGACCTGCCCCAGAATCTGGGCTAGTAATGGAGCCAGACACAGCCTGCATGTCCTTAAAACTCACTCTGACATTTAAATCATATGCATGGTGCTGAGTATGATTCTAATTCTTTAGTTTTGTTACTTATGGTGCTTTTCCATTGCACAGTTTTTGCACTGCTTTACTCGATTGTACGCGCCTCGGTCTCAGTCGTTTTTCATCACGACTGAGTACCGCCTCAGTGCAGGTGGGGTGATGTCTTTGTATGGAACCCAAAGGTCAGCACCGACTCAAATGCCAAGAGACGATTTTTAATTTGGGCCTTGTCTAGTGGATATGTGGCTAAGTTTAGGTAGTCAGTCTCACCCCGAGTCAATGTCGTCATTCAAGGTTTAACGTGGGCCAAAGAAAACTGCAGATGTTGGCCATGTTTGGACCGAGCATTCTTCTCTTTCTGGGGTCATTACCAGATGTTTGATCTATCCTCCTTTGGTTTAAAAACTGCTTCCCCACCCCTGAGTGCATGCTGAAATGTCTTTGACCACTCATTGAAAGCAGAGTCTTAAAAGCTCCTTCTCACAATGCCTTCATATGTGGAACCGTAAAGACAAAAATAACGCATCCATATATATTCACACTTTATAAAACATGAGAAAACTTTAGATTGTCCATTATACGTCCACCATTTACTCAGTTCCTCTGTGTGTTCTTGTTCTCTCTCTTCGAACTAACACAGCAGTACTATCCCTTTAAAGACGTGAAGTTTATCAAATGGGTCAGATATCAGGTGGAACAGAGCTGGAAGGGTTTCAACTACTGCTGAAAAGTCCCCGTTAGCGCTGGAAAGTCTTACTGCGTACTGCAGGGGTGCGTGTGACATGTTGGCGTATGTCATGACTGATATTTAGACGGATGCCTCAGACAATGACCATGTTCAAAAGCAGTGAGAGGGCAGGGAGGATGATAAAAAGAAGAAGAAGAAGAGGTGTAAAGATAAACTTCCTGTGGGAGGAATGTGGCTGCTACCCATCACAGCTGGAATCTGTGGGGTCACATACCAGGGGAATGGTAAATATTTAACATTTAATTTCCTTGCTGTAAGGTAGACTGGACACAGAGCACAGCCAGCAGCCATATTACACAGGGTCTGATATAAGTAGGTAAAGACTCGTGGGGAAAAGAGGTATAAATCGAGAAGAGGTTGTTAAAATATTTAGGCAATATTCCCAGCGTCTCCACACTGTAAGGCTACTGTGTCAATATTGATCTTATTTTTAATATGTTGAGGAAAGGTTCAGCGCTGTGGTTGCCATATACCAACGCTGAAAAATGTGGGGAGAAAACGCCAAATCAAAAACTCTGACGTCCAGCAACTTTACACCGCAGTTTAATCTGGAGCATCTAGATCTTAAGATTTGTCATGCGTTGATCTGTTCAGATCTGGTTGGTACTGTGACATCACAGATCCATATCAGAGTAGAATTACTCACCTTCCCCATCTTTAAACGTTCACATCATGCTGCATTGACTGTAACAAAGCTGATTTCGAAATCAACTCATAGTATAGTAAAGTAGGCTGGATGGTGTTCAGCTGCATTGTTGTTGTTGTCATAGTGGAGATACTGCAGAGGTGTTACGTTACTGACCTGTTGGCAGTTTTCTTTTTGGAATCTGAGACTGTAAAGCAGTTATGTGGAGGTGTAAAACCTGTGTAGTGGGCTTTTTTTATGTTTCCTCATTGAAACTCAGTCTGGAGTTGGTAAATAACTTTGTGGCACCAGTGTCTATAAAATCCTACCAATTCCCACCATTAATGAGGACTCATCTTCTGGAAGAGAACATGTCTCCTTTGATATCAACACCACCATTAAACCGCCAAACTACTTTGAAAGATTTTTTTTATTCCATTATTCCATGTAAACAAAGATTTTTAAAACTAAATTGAAAGAAGAAGAAGAAAAAAAGATCCTGGATCCTTATCCAACATTTTTTTCAAACCAGTTCCAGGACGGCCACATTTGTTCCCTGCACCTTTACTACATCACCTTGCCTTATTTTATGAAGAGCCTATTGTGCTCTAACCTAGTTTTCCAACAGATGATTCATAGTCTGTCAGGACCACATTTGAAGTCTACAGCAGTGGGAGACGGTCAAATGACACTCATCCATATCCTTATTCAGACAAAAGGAAAGTTAAGAAGCCAACCCTGAAGGCACAGGAGAGTAATACCAAATTGACAGGTTATTTGAGGGGAGCTCTTTCTTTCTCCCCTCTTTCAGTGTCCTCTGCCAGGATTCCTTTTCATTTCAGGTGCTGCAGTGATATCAGTATCAGAAAGGCTGGACTGAAATTTTGTATTTGACATTGTGTATGGTTGTATTAATTCCTCTCACTCAGGAATGCCCATGTTTAGTCTATGCCGAGGAATATATTGAGGACCAAGGCATACTTTGCATATTAGAAAGGTTTTAGTTTAAATGGGAGTCACGCTCCTCTGTGTTTGAACATTGTTGATATCAATGATTACTAAATCCTATCTCTGACTCCAAAAGACTCTAAACTTTTCTCAGACATGGACACATTTTTGGCTCCATTGTCCTTTGGGACCAATGGATTGTAGCTTTTGGGTTTGGTAGAAATGACATAAAATCACATCGCACACAAAGATCGAGCACTGAGATCTGTTACGAGATACATCAATCTAATAAAGTGTTGTCAGAACAGGCCAGAAATCAAAAGTGTTTACACCTCATATATATCAACAGGTCACACAGGGTCGTCACAGAGCAGAAGGAGACTGAATACTGTTTCAAAACTGTTCCTTGGTTGTGTCTCTTTTTCTTCGCAAAGAAAATGGGGATTTATGACTTCCTAATTTGGCTCTGTCCACGTCCGGGCCCAGCATCTTCTCCAACTCTGCTTCACAACATATTGGAATGGTGCAATAGCAAAGGACATACGATTGTAATAATACAATGCTAGGCAAAGGCAATATTAGGAAATTTCAGCCTCACATGTTTGAGTCTGAAGAAGAGCAAAATACCAGTTCCGCACATCATATCAGCTGGTAACATGGGGTTAAAACCATTAAACAAAGTTCTTAGCTCGTTTAGGGGCTCATATTGTAAAGCCCAAATGGCCAATAATGATCAGGTTTCATAACACTCTTTTGAAAGAGAAAGGGAGAGTACTTGATTAATTTTGAATGAGATCCATGTCAGGTAAGTAGATTTGAAAAGGTTTGGTAAAATCTTGATGCTGTGTACCAAGATTTTCACTGCTTCACTGCAGGAATAACGAATGAGACCAGAACTTGCATAAAACTTGCAATGTCTCTGACATAAATAATTAGAGCAGTAACGTAGGATAACTTGGAACAGCAGGTCTACGTACTCTAGTATTATTGATGGGACCTGACTTCATTTCACTTGAGTCTGTTTCTGTATTAGTCAACATGTTTGGATAACAGATTATGCTACATGGAAACACCAGCATCCAGTTTAATCACTGAACAGGATTAATTGTATATACATGTCTAAAATGGTGGCCTCATGAGGCTTCTAGCAGACAAGACAAGGCAACATAAAAGTTTCAAAGTTCATCCTGTGGGGTACATTAATATCTGAAATAGTTTGCAAACAAAGTATCAAAGTTCAGGCCAACCCATCTAGTATTTGTTGAAATGCTCAAAACCACAAATGTCAACTTCAGTGATGGTGTTAGGGGAAGGATCAGGAGATCACCTTAAGTCATTAAGATTCTTTCTTTCAGTGCCGTAAATGTTTAGACAAATTTCTTGGCAATCCATCACATATTTGCAAAAGACTTCCAGTTTGTTTAATCAAAATCAACACCGCGAGCGTAGCTAAAAAAGGAGAACTATATATGAGTCACTTCCAGGAACTTTGTTAAACATCAAATCATGGGAGTTTACCTACAGTCATTAGTGCAATGGAACACAGCAGAAAGGATGTTCTGTGGAGCAGAGCTTCAATATGTTGTTTAAATGCTTTTGGATCCACTGTGCTGCCAGTGAGGAAATTCAACAGTCATGGAAGTAAGAGGAATGACTGTGCCTGGACTCCTTCACAGATATGCCTCCAGACTGTTTAGTTGACTCACTGATGACGCAGGCTGCTGCATACTTCTACTTTACTTCCAGGAAGTGGAGTGAACACTGGGGTTGCCTTGAAATTACTAAGACAACCATCATCACACTCCCAATCATGGAAATGCTGAAACACACACTGACTCCTCACAGACATCTGCAACGAGCACCAGAAGCACAAGACATCTGGACCTTATTTTCGAATAAGGTTTATTTAGAAGATGTGGTCGGTTTCTTTGGCACAGTGAATTTCTATAAATATTTAGCTGTTATGACCATTAAGAAAAAAGACATTTGGAGAGATGAGGCTTGTGCCAACACTGCAGGTGTTTGAGAACAATTTCCAAAGTTTAGACGTTAGCACTGAAAGACTATTAGCGGTGACTGAATTTAGATAAAAGCACCGAAATATTAAAAACAAAATCACCTGGAGTAATAACAACATAATTATCCCTGTAATATCTGGGAATTAAAGTGAATTTATTCTTTGTCTCGATCACCTCAGACAACAGAATCTGGTGCTTAAACCTAACCTTGAACTTAATGAGACACAGCTTTTTAGTGTCTCATCTATTTGACTAAGCAAGGTTAAAAAAACTATGACAGCAAGATTATCAAACAAGTATAAGAGGTTCACTGATTATTATATGAGGAATGAAGGGGTCAGAGGAAGTGATGCGTGGAGAGGTAGAAAGTAGCCAACGCAGATTCACACGGTGTGGTATGGACAATCTGACATTTAAACCATATACATGGTGCTGAGTATGATTCTAATTCTTTCCTTTTGTTACTTGTTTTAGCACTGCTTGCCTCTACTCGATTGTACGCGCCTCGGTCTCAGTCGTTTTTCATCACAACTGAGTACCACCTCAGTCCGGGTGGGGTGATGTCTTTGTACGGAACCCAATCGAGTCGACATCGAGTCACCGTTGGACCATGGTGCTGGTTTATTTTGTCTCCATTTCTGGCTTGTTGAAGATTGCATAAATAAAACACATGGTCGCTGTTGCCTGGTTTAAATATGTTGGGTTTGAAGGAGTCACATTTTCGACTCGACTCCGAACCCCAGCTGGTAGGAGGCACAAACAGACTACCTAGTGCAAAAACCCTTAAAACAGTGTAGAGTTGAGCTGAGCTGAGCTGATCCAAGCTAAGCAGGTGCTAGTGGAAAAGATCTATCGGTACAACGTGAAGCTGATGGTGTTCTGCTGCTAGCAGTTCTTTGTCGGGATAGATATTTGATTTAGCATATGATTTTTGTGCTAAATCTTTACTAAATCTTTGCTAAGTAACTATCTGGTTCATTCTAAATTTGCATTTTGGTAGGAGTCTGAACACTGCAGTCATTTATGCATTATATTTACTTTTGTTTCTTGTTTTAAAAACGGATCATGTTATGTTGATAAAAGTCCCTTTGAGGTGACATAGCATATCCACTTCTGTACGAAGACCTATGAAAGTTTCCACTTTAGTATTTTTTTATTTCTCTTATAGAAACTGAGGAACAAAAAGCTCCACCATATATTTTGTCTGGTTTCTCTGATTTCACCGTCCTACTCCAACTTAGCAGTGCTGTAACACAGTACCACCTAAATAGAGTTTAACTGTGGATTTTATTGCAATGTCACAATAAGCACGGGTTTCAGCCAATTTGCATTTAAGCCGCCTGGAAACTGGAAGTGTGCACAAAGCTGTACTTAATTTCAAATTTGCGGGTTCTGATTTGGCAGTGGCCTTTTTGCCATCTGCCGAATCGCAGGCTACATGGAAGCTAATGTCAGGGTCATGAAGTACACTAGGATTTTGAGATCTAGTCTTTGGAATCATTACAGCTTATATTAAATTCCATTTCTTTCCCTTATATCTTTCAGATTTTCTGACTGCATGGGCCTAAATGTAGGTTGAAAAATATTACCATATAGGGTGGGATATGTTGAGAAAATTTCTTAAAATGTTGGTAAAACCCTTTGGGTTTACAACAAACATCCAGTTCTCAGCAGTTGAGATCAAGTTAACCTTCAGCTGCAGCTTAAACCAGAGGCACCAGTGACAGTGCACTGGGACTTAAGAAGTCATGAGTCTCACAGCACCTAGATGTTTAACGTGGGATGCAGCTCTTATCAGCAAGCAAGCAGCAGTCCAATTCTTTTCATTCGGATATTTAGAGTTTTAAATCCCAACTTATCCTCTTAACACCACGTCAATATCACCAACATGTACAAAAACAATCATGGAAATTGGATTAATTTTTAACATATGACCAAAGAAAACTAACTGGTTACAACATAGATAAAATTAGCACGACTAGATTTAAAGCAGCGCAGATAAAGTTTTGCCACTTTAAGCCCTTTGGGTTCCCCTATCGGTGGTGGATGACAAGTCAATGCTGTTTGGGGTTTCTTCTTCTGTCACGTTCTCATTTTCTTTTCCATCATTACTTTCACAAGCATCTGGGTTTCCTCTGCTGTGTTGCCCGCTGTTGCTCTTGGAGCTAGATTCATCGTTGTTGATGAGTGACATACTTTCGTAGGAGATAAGCAGTAGTCTGTCTCGCTTCATGCCTGCGGTTGTATTTTTGGCTCTGGCTCTGCATTCTGCCCCCAAGTGGAGACCTTCGGGATAAGGTGCTCTTGCAGTACTGAAGTAAGAAGCATTCAGCGGGCTGTGAATGTAAACAGACATGAACGCATAGTCAAACTGCAAGTAAATCCCAGTACTTCTACTTCCTGCATTCAGTCACATCCAGCATGACGAGACATTACCTTTGCATACATGTCCATATAATGGAAGGACATTCTTAATTCAGACATTTCTGTACGATCAAGTTATACAGAAAATCAGCAGAATCTCAGCAAAGGTAAGAAACTGAATACACCTTTTCATGATTATCATTTGACTTAGAACACAGACATTTACAGACATACAGAAGGTGCTAGCATGGCTGCAGGCTTGTTGTCTCAAACTTTAAATGAAATCCTCATATGGAGAAACATGCTTGTTGTTTAACTGGTATTTGCCATCCACACTTGTGCAACTGTACATCGGAGGCACCCCATTTATGCAACTGTGTTTGCCCACCCCCCAAGTGTGTGTGTCTTGGGTCGCATCACGCTGCAGACCAACAGCTGGGAATGGCCCCTCAGTATGAAAAGACATGCCGTTCCTATGACAAATACCCGTAGAGCAATAGTAACATGTGTCTCCCCTATAACACACACACACACACACACACACACACAAAGCTGCAAAATATATTTAATGAATAGCACGCTTGGGGCCGCTGGGGTTCTTGCCGGAACAGTGAGAGAGGAAAAAAAAACAGCCCCCAGTGACCTCAGAGGGCCATCTGAGATAATAAATCCATGACCCTGAGTTCCGGAGTGCTTTGGGCAAGGTTGGAGTGGCAAATTTCCCACTTCCACAATATCATATGTTAACGGTAATTCCTTTTAGCCGATGTGTAATGGCACAGGAATGTCTTATCCCCAGCCTCCTCTAGGGCTGCTGGAATCTGTTGAAAATGTGTGACAGCTGTGAAAGTTGGCCAACCCTGGGTTGTGGATGTATAAGGTTTGGATGCAATTCAGAACTGAGGGGTGGTGGGTGAAGGAGGGGCTTGTGTTGTTGTGGTTAGGTTATCCCGCTTGCATCCCTCCTTGTCTTGAATTGAGCTTTGACTTAACGCTGCTGTTTTCTCGTCTTTTTTGGGAACAGGAAAGGGCGAAAATGACTTTTTGACCAATGACAGAAGAGGACTGGTTCCGTTGGTGGAGTACTTTGGGAGTATTCTGCACAATGTAGTTAGCAGAATTCATTTGGAGGATTACAATAATAAGCTTATGCACATAATTTTTTTGTGGCTTTTGTGGCCTTTATTATTAAAAGTTAAGAGACAGGAAAGTGCTGCAGAAAGAATAATTTTAAATGGTTTCATAATGGGTAATTATGTTACCTTTTTTTGTTTCTTTTAAAAATATGGGCTTCATTTATACTTGATGGGTGTAGCTTTTGGATCCATTCTGAGCTACAACATCATGACTGGCAGCTGGAAACATAACACACAACATTTTTTTTTAAATTTAACCTTTATTTAACCAGGAATGTCCAATTGAGATTAAAAACCTCTTTTTCAAGGGAATCCTGGCCAAGAGGCAGCAAAAAATTACAATTACACATGGCAGAGTAGACATGGTAAATGGTCTGCACTTATGCAGCAACTTTTTAACCCTGTCTGGTAGTTGAAAATGTGTTTCTCATTCACCTACTGGCACAAACACACCCATGTAACGCTAATTCTACATATAGCAGCGCTTTGTTTCTACAATTATACCCTGATGAGAATATTTGGTGGCCTTGTGGGTTCACTGTTCTTCCCAAGGACACTTTGACATGACGCAGGGTTTCCAGTTGGACGGCAACGTACTCAACCCACTGAGCCATGCTCAAGAACAAATTTCTCATAATATTAAATCATGCATCTCTCAAGATTCTACTGAAATCGTATTAAATCCACTGACTGTAAAATAACTATGTAAAAACTGTTTGGTCATGTGACCCACAGATTTCTACAGCGTTTGAAGCTTATTTCTCCTCAAAGCATGCGGTGCCATGTTGGAAGAGACAGAACAAAGCTGTCAAAGCCAACAGCTCGCTGTCAGTCAAGCACATCAAACGAAGTTCTGGCATCTGATTGGTCAGCTATATTGCATAATAAACATTCTGACCTTATACCAAAACAGACTGTAAATATGTTTCATTGTACTGCAAAGTTGGCACTTTTAACATGGGGGTCAATGGGGACTTGCTCCGTTTCAGAGCCAGCACCTAGTGGTCAGTCGAGGAACTAAAATTAAACGTACTTCCTGGATGAGCTTCAACCTGGTTGCTGCTTCATTAAATCTTGCTTTGACAACTTGTGAGATACCAATATCTGATAATAAAAGGGCCTCCAGGGTCATTGCAAAATATGACATGGTAATCCTTACATCATTTACACATCCTAGAAGATTAAAATCTCAAGTTTTACATTGTTATTTTTGCTAGAAGTATTATTTTTTTCAATGCTTCTCATGACATCAAAATCGGCACGTTAATAAGCAAGTTTACAGTATCATTTTTATGGTTGGCTTCAGCATGTGGGGTGACATTATGCTACAATGTAATCATAAATCATTTAGAGACGTGCAACAGTTTAAATGTCGTTCAAGAAGCAGTCGTACACGGCGTCTTTTGAACTGAAAGTTGTTGAGACTGTCTGTTCTCCGTCTCTTTTCCATTTTCTCTATTTTCCTTGTTTTCTGGGTCTCATATAAATAGGGATGGCCATCAAATTTAAATGCCTGATTAGAATAACTGAAAAGCAACGTTCAGGCTTGGCATGTGGAAATAAAATACCACTAGGAGTTGCTTTATGACTCCAGCTATCCATTCCATCAACCATACCCGCCTATTCCTGTTTCAGAGTCATGGGGGTCTGCTGGAGCGTATCCCAGCTCTCTTTAAGCAAAAAGCAGAGGTAGACCCTGGAGAGGTCGCCAGTCCATCACAAGACCGCGTATAAACAACCACACATGCTCACACTCTCAAAAGTAATTTAAACCAAAAAAAAAAAAATGGGGGGAGTGGGTCTCATTACGGTGCTGTCGGAGCATTGCTGTTGAGCCAAGTTCCTTTCTACGATATCATAATTGTGAATGAAAGTTTGAAAATAAGAGAATATACTCAATAAGTCTCGCCTTGCTCTGAGCACTCAGGCAAAAGCCACCGAGTGAAAGCACTGAGAGGTTCTGGACACCATGTCAGACGTCACCTAACATAGTAGAAATTAAAATGCTTTTCCAGTTGCTGCACATTCTCAAACTCGACAACAGACAGCTGTTACCATCTGCACATTTGGACAGAGGAAAGGCTGGGAGGGAGGGGGAAGGGATATTTTCCTGGATCTTTGCAGATTCCAAGGCGATTAGGAGCACCTTCTCTTCTCTTCATGTAATGCCTTTAAGAGCGCTGTTGCGGATTAGTAATTGGATTAAATGGAGCCAGTGACATATATTGCACTTCTCAGCAGTGCAGAGCATGTAATGTGGCCATTTATGGAGTGTATTTTTTTTGGGGGGGGGGGTTTGTTTTGTCTTTTCTTTCCTAGCACCCTGACAGATCCCAGAGATGCACATTTTCTGAACTGTTGGGTTTTACGTACCTGCTGTCGCACTTCTGCAACGCTCTTATAACACACCACCCGTCAATGAAACATCTTTTTGCAGTGGCTTGATTTGTTAGGAAGTTTGAATTATCTGCTGTGCTTTTTAGGTGTGACACGGGAAGTGCTGGCAGCAAATACTCAGGGAAAGGAACATTACATGTAATACACATTTCTCTGATTTCATGCACAAAGAGCATATTATCTGTCAGGAACCGCAGCGCACAGTTGGTGAAAACAGTTTTATCCTTTTTTTTTATTCTTTTGTAATTTCAGATGGAATTCCCACTTTTTTTAATTGATTTTGCAGAGTTTCAGCATACAACATGAGCTTCAGGAGTTATCTCAGTTTACATTTGGCAAAATTGGCCCAAAATGGCACCAAAGAGTTAAACGAGCACAAACATAATGACATGGAAATGATATGTTAAAGTTTTTGAGTTGGTAGTCACCTGTGATGTTCAAAATTATGCTCTCAAGCAAAGAAAATGTTCCTCTTTTCACGATATGTTACTTTAAATTAATTTGTGTGGCACGGCTTAACAGAATTCCATGTTTAACTTTGTAAACTCTGAATTTCTTCTTTGTAAAGTGCCTTGGGATAACTTTAGTTTTTAGAACTCGAAATTATTATATAGATTATTTCTTTTATTAATTAATTGTCTTTCTTTTTTAATAAGTACACTTAGAAAGTAGAATACGGATACCAAAAAGTATTAAATAAAAACTCCTTCAGTTGATCAAGATATGAATAATTTATTTTAACATGGCCTTTTGCATTACACATAGTAAATGTTCTCGAATTTTTGATAACATCGTGTTCAATACTCAATAACGCTGAGTATTGCATTATTCAAAGTGATGCAATTGATGCTAATCTGTTATTTGAACAGACAAACCTATTTTTTATCACGATAATTACTATGAGTGGTTCATATTTACTTGTTGATGAAATCAAAGAGAAATTTCGCCAACTTGTGACACCAAACATTCCAAATTCGCCATTTTCGTTCTTCCTTAATCACCACATGGAAGTGAAGGAGTGACCAACGCAACAATTGTCAATGGATCTGTGGGACGTGGAGCTGGTGCGGCACTCTGCCCTTCTGTCGTAATCAGCCCAAGACTGAGTGGAGGGTTTGTGGGGGGGCTGTGGCAGCAGATAGTATTTCTCCTGGGCCAAAAGGCGCTGCCCGGACAGAGGGTCCTTTGTTGCGCCTCTCTAAGAAAGGCTTTCACTTTCACTGCAATTGTGGAGTTAATTCCTAGGCTGTGCCCCATGAACAGCCCCCCCCCCCCCCTCCAGCCCACCACCCCGCCAAAAATCGTGACTGGCAATCGGAAAAACCTTTCAGGCATGGTTGTTGGGTTGTCAGTTCCCAGTGAGTGCACAGAGCTAGCATTACATTACTAAAGAGAGTGAAATTTCATTGAAAGAAGAAGAAGAAAAAATAGTCAGAGGGAGATTAGATGCAACTCTGACTTACAAAACACATGTAGAGTCTGACTAAATGATCACAAACATGATGAGGCCGTGCAGCAGGACAGCACAAACGTGAAACTGTCAGTCATCATTATAAAAATTAAATGACAAGCAAGGCCATGCATGACCCCAAGACATTTCTTTCAGCTTTTCCCCCTTTTAAGGGGGTCGCCACAGCAAACGATTACATTCAGAATAATTATTTGACATAGGTTTTCCTGACATTCATCTGAACGTGGGAGCTTGGTGCCACTGACATCTGAAACCAGCATGAACCTGCATCTAAATGATAGGAGGGAAAGGTTTGGAGAGGGAAAGGATCAAAAGTGTCAACCACGGTGGAGGTTGTGTTATGATAGTGGTAATCCTGAATGGAACGTGTCAGAATGTCTACGTCTCTTAAAATAAACCTTAAAGTCTGCACTTTCATCACGTCTTTTTGCTTTATTTCAAATCCATCGTGGTGGTGTGTAAAATAAAAGCTGTCCTTCTCCAAACTCATCTGAACCTAACTGTACATGTTTTGGTTTTATCTACCCTCAGACTTCTCGTTGGTTCTTGGACCATGCTCCAGGTCTTTTCCAAGCTTCATGAAATTCGTCTGGGAGTGAGTTATCACATAACTCTGTGTCAGCTCTTCGTCTTAGCAGAGGAATAAGCTTAATAACATAATCTTGTTTCCTCTTTGCTGGTCAGGCCTTCCTGCCACTCTCCACTTGCCTTGTGGATGTGGTTTTTGCTTAGACGTCATTATGTGACCCCAAAAGGAAAAGTCGATACAGGGAGAACAAATGTTGGACTGACTTTTCAACCATTTAGCCATCTGCATGGTATCTAAGTAGACCTCACCTGCAGACGGAGCTTGTGTGACATGATTTGAAGCCTGAAAAAAAAAGAAAGATAATACAATGATTTTAAATTTGTTTTTTTTCATGTTTTATTTACTGGAAACTTGAAGTAGCAATCTAAATAAAACACTTTTTTGTAATTTCAGAGCAAATATTGTGGAAATATAACAAGCCTGACTAACCTTGCTATTACATGGAGACTTTAATACTGAAAAATAACACAAGAGGAACATAACGTGCACCATTTTGACACCAAAAGAACATAAAATGCACCATTTTGGCACCAAAATGTTCCAAATGAGGGGCCCATTGATGAACAATCGCACGAGATCGTGTGACTTACTGTGCTGCCATTAATGACATCATAAACAGAGCAGAAAAGGACAGAAATGAACCTCCAGGGAAAAAAAAGTCCAAATGAGTGCCCCTTCCCCTCCCTTCAACATGGCTCTATCCCTCTCCTTCCTATTGAACATACATTCCTGGCACACCACACCCAAGATCATTGTAATGAAAATTCCTGTGCCTATTCCAAAAGGATCCAGTTGCTGTAAATCCTTTTGTGAAGCATCACCTGATCCCAGAGCCAGTGGAGGGCAGACTGGAGCCCTGCCAATGGTTGCAAATGTATAAAACAAGGATGGTGTGTCGGTATACAGAGGTGGCTGCCAGGCAATAGAGGCTCAAACCCATTTCTTGAATAAATATTTCATGATTGCCTTATCCCCTGATACACATCCACATCTGGTACTCAAGCCGTCATCAGAACACCTCAATGTGAAGACAGGACATTGGTCCACAGTAGAAAATGTAGCAAATTAACAATAATGGCTCAAAAACTAATAAAAGTCACTGTTTTCTGACTTCTTTTAGTTGTAAATATAGAGACGCGGCTTAGCCATTACACTGGTGATTTGGAAGCTTACTCGTAAGAAAAGAGGTGGGGTTATCACCAGCCATCCAGCACCATATTTCTGTTACTTTTTGACTTTTTGATACTTGTGAATAGTAAGGGATGAGAATCTTCCTCAATCACGCTGCATGCGTCAGTCCAATAACTGAAACAGTTTGGTTTAAAGAGTCAAAATCAAGGACAGGGTTTGTCACTCTGGGAAAACGAGAAGAAAAAGAAAAAAGGATGTGGTCAGGCTATTTGCAGTCATAAAAAAAAAGTACCTACTCTTTAAATCCTATAAAATGCTGTGGCAGGATCTGAATAGAGCTGCACATCTGCAAATACCCTAAAACCTCAATCAGCTGAAGCAATGTTGAAAAGAAAAGTGGGTCAAAATTCCTCCAAAACAATGTAAAAGTCTGCCATAATCTTGCAGGTATTCCAACATGAGGCACAATTGCTACATGCAGTCAAAAAAATACGTATGATGCTGGCCATTGGCAGGAGGGTCCCCCTAAGAGCCGGGTTCTGCTCAAGGTTTCTTCCCATGAGGGAGTTTTTTCTTGCCACTGAT
>JBAMYA010103378.1:0-20153 GCA_037176975.1 Arrhamphus sclerolepis | reverse complement strand
GCTCGTGCAGGAAGCCTGAGAGCATGACTGGTGGAACGATGACTACTTTTTTTATTTTTTTTATTTTTTTATTTGTATTTAAAGGATTAAACCGATTTAAACCCGGGTTGTAAAAGGTGGTGGCTGGCTCCGGCACCTGGTTTGGTTTAAACCTGTTGCAAAAATTGTTTTTCACTTAATAAATATTCCATGTGCTTAATCTTCCAATTCCCTTTGTACTTTTTTTTTTCAGAATCAGAGTCAGTATCAAATTTATTGCCAAGTAGGTTTGCACTTACTAGGAATTTGACTTGGTGTGGTTGGTGCAGACTATAGATATATATATACATTATATACAGTATGTTCGTTATTGCTACAAAAAAATATCCATCCTCTATGGAATTTAAAATAAACCAAGTGTTCATTTGCCTGTTTGGTAGTCTTAGTGTTCAGTCACAAACAGTTCCACAACTGTGTCAACAGTATCCCCTCCCATGACTTCCATAGCTGGCTGAGTAAATGTGCTTTTGCAACTCTTCATTCAGAAGAAGTTCTCCCCTCCCCCAAGGACCTCCTGCTGGTTTATCTGGATGGGCTGTCCTTAACACATAGAACAAAGGATGACGTGCAAAACGTCCAAACCCAGTTTACTTTTTTTTTTTTCTCCCCCAACTCTGTAATCAGTTCATGCAACAATGAACAAATGCTAACAGAAATTTTTAAGATGGGAACAGGAGTTTTTGTTGGTACACACTGACCATACACCTACAATTTGGCTGGTGGAAAAAAAGAAGTGATAGTATTCTGTGACATTTTGTCACTTAATAGTTGTAGGGTAAAATCAAATCTCAGACAGCAAAAATGTCTGTCCTAAACACAACCCACATCTGCAGTTCTCTGTGGCCTCCTTTCTGTCTTCACTGACAGCATTAGCTTAAGTTTGTTTGCCTAAATTCACACATGTTCACATAAATTCACATTGCATTTTCTTTGGGCCTTTGGGTCATGTCTACAACACTCGAACCAAATCCTGTCCATACGACATTTGCCATAACCCATGTTGGACCTACCTCATGACCTTTAGGCCCAATTAATGCCCACATGACACGTGCCACTTCCATATCTGAGCCACACTCAGACTATGCAATTCTGAGTCAACAAATTGCTGTTCAGATTACATGACAAACTGTTTTATAATTACGATTTCTGGAATCATTTTGCTATTCACAATGCTGGCCTGATCTCTAATGCAGGATCACATATTACATGGTTTGACAACACCTCATTCATCTGACAGGTCTTAAGGCTGATACATACTCCACAAGATCAGAGAAAACCGTCCTTGTTTTCAAGGCTGCGAGAACAAAATGACATTTTGTTCTCGCAGCCCTGGTTTGGGAGTCCTCCTAGCTTGTTCATGACACATCATCTGGGCAGAACTTTTTTTCGTGCGGTTTTCAACAAATGTCGTGTGATTGGTCAGAAATATAAAGTGGGCGTAGTTAATTCAGAAACGTGGAAGTGCGGTCAGTGTTGCCAATTTGGTGACTTTCTCATTAAATCTGCAAGTTTCCAAATCCTCTTGGCGACAATTTTTTTTGTCAAAAGTGACAAATTTAGCCACTTTTTCTGGTGTTATTGGAGACTTGAAAGCACGTATCACTCTACGGTCCTCCATTTCACTGCCGTGAGCCCCGCCCCATCCCGATGCGTTCCTGGGCGGTCAATCTCCCACTTACAGATGGCAGATAGCTCCACACCACACTGCATCCAGATTGAAAATGAACCACCCAGTGCCGGGTTTAAATGTACATGTTTCTTCCTGTCTGTCCCCCCAAAAAATGTTACAATCATGGCACAAGCTTTACTGAATTACCGTATCACTTAAAATATTAAGGCATAAATTTGTGCACAATTAGGGCTATAGTCTTTTGGTTATTAGTCGGATTCCAGGCTTGCTCATCCCACCCTTTTATAAGATGGCACTGTGCAGTAAAAAAGAAAAGATTCTTAAAAGAGGCTCCACAAACGTCCCCCTCTGGAATTCCCTTCCTCATGTTGACCTAACTCAAAGCTTTGCTTTCTCGTTGGCCATAGCTTGGATAGGGCTTCCTCAGTGGCTCCAGATTTATTGGCCTGTTAAACATCCATCGGGTGCCTGACCATTTGTTATTGACCAATTTTCTGTCTTGGTTAAGTGATGAGGACAACTGAACATATGGCATTACATAAATGCAACTGTTACCACTTAATTTCTGCTAACTTTCTGAACACTTTACTTTAGAACGTTCCATGTCAGGATTGAAACAAATGTCCTTCAGTCCATGAATCTCATAGGGATCTTTACATGTCTGAATGCGTGTTTGCTGTACATCATCTGGAACAGAGGATGTCTCTATGACGATGACTGGCACAGAATTGTTCTCCTTCTCAGCAGTTTTTTTGAGATGTTTCCTGTTCTCTCGATAAAATCTTCCTTCTGGTGTGTGAACTACATAGGATCTTGGTTGCTCATGCTCTTTTTCAACCACAGCTGGCTGCCATGAGTCTCCTCTTTGTATTCTGACTCTCGTCAGACTGCAGTTCAGGTAAGAGTCTTGTTTGTCGGTCATAGTACAGCTTTTGAGTCTTTTGTCACTCCTTCAGCTTGTCACGCATGTGAGAAGCATTCTCCATGGTCAGCAGTGAGGAGCAGGTGGGAAGCTTTGACTTGAGTTGTTGCCCCATTATCAACTGTGCTGGCCCTCTAGTGGTGTGTTTCTGTACATTAATAGAAGAAGATACGGATCTCCTTTGCTAGACAGCGATTTGTTGAGTAAGTTCTTGACAGTCTGCACTGTTCTTTCAGCTTGCCTGTTTGATTGTGGATGGTTTGGGCTGGATGTCAGGTGTTTTGAATTCCCAACTTTCAGCAAAAGTCTTGAATTCAGCACTCGTATACTGAGGCCCATTGTTAGATATTACTATGAAAGCAGCTCCATGTCTTGCGAATATGGATTTCATTGCATTGATGACACCTCGATAGCTTGGAGATACCCGGGTACTTTGAAAAGTAGTCAACACATAGCAGAAATTCAAATCCATTGTGATGGAAGAGATCGGTGGCAATCTCCTCCCATGGTCGTTCTGGTAATGGATGTGACATCAATGGTTCTCTCAGGTTACTGTTTTTTTTTATTTTTTATTTTGGTTGCACACTCAACACTGGGATACAATGTTTCCAATTTCAGAGTTCATACTGGACCAATACAGAATGTCCCTGGCCCTGGCTTTGCATTTGACTCTTCCCAGATGTGAGTCATGTATTCTGCTAAGCATTGCTGGTCTGAGCTCTTTCGGAACTATCAGTTTATCACTTTTGAGGAACAGACCATTCTCATAACTCAGTTCCTCTCTGAAGGTCCAGTATGGCTGTATTATTCTCAGTAATGTACCTTTGTCCTTTAGCCATCCATTTGTAATGATGCTCTTGAGTATCTGCACTTCAAGATCTTCTGCTCTGACTCTTTAAACACTTCCTGCTTTTCTTCTGACACTGGCAGATGGCGAATGACAGAGTTTACAATGAGATCTTCCTCCAGGGTTTCTTCATCTGTTTCAGTAACATAGGCATGTTCACTAACTGTGGCGGCGGGGTGTGGTTCAGCTCAGATGCAGAGGGGAGGTGATTCAGTGGCTCTGGAGGCGGCACCTACAGGAGACGGAGGACACACCTGGGCCCCATTTACAATCACTCTCTGGCTCTTTATAGGGACGGCGCAGCGGCAGGAGAGGGGAACAAGATTTGGATGTCGTCTTGTGAGCGTGAGCGCTGGAAAGCGCACTTATTAAAAATAATATTAATAAAAGACGTGTCAACGAAGCTGCTGGTGGTGATCATTGTCCTTGAACCTTCACAGTAACATAGGCAGTAACATGGCTCGAAGCATCAGCAATGATGGCTTGTATGTAACTCTGAGACTGTACTTTTGTAGCCTAAGAAGCATGTTTTGTAGTCTCATATGTATTTGGTGGAGAGGTTTCTTAAAAATGCGCTCCAATGGCTTGTGATCACTTTCAACTTCAATCTCATTGCCATATGATTGCCAATAAATCCTTTTCAATTTGTGTGTACCTACACTGACAGTCAGTAGGTGTATGACTGCACCTATTCCTTCTGAGCTGGCATCCACTGACAACATCACAGACTTGTTGACATTTAAAAATTTCAAGGTTGGAGCGTTTGTGACAAGTCTTTTGAGTTCTTCAAAACTCTCCCTTTGTGTTTCCTCCCATTGCCATTCTGTCTTCCATTCTGTGTCTTGCTCAAGTAATTTTCTCAGTGGTGCACTGATCTCAGACAGGTTTGAAATAAACAAGATATTGTGCCATTCCCATAAATATCAACATTTCTTGTTTGTCAGTAGGTGGTGGTAGCTCAACAATGGCTCTGACCTTCTCATCATCCGGTTTCAGTCTTTTTGCATTGAGAATGTGGACAATATATTTGATTTCCGTCATTCTTATGTGACATCTGTGCTTGTTTGTCCTTGTTAGTCTCCCTATAGCAGCAGATCATCAATGATGTTGACTACTCCATCCAGGCCTTCTATCAACTGTGCTACAGACCTCTGAAACACCTCTGAGGCCAAGCATGTCCCAAAGGGTAGAAAGCAATAGAGC
Organism: Arrhamphus sclerolepis; assembly: GCA_037176975.1. NCBI lineage: Eukaryota > Metazoa > Chordata > Actinopteri > Beloniformes > Hemiramphidae > Arrhamphus > Arrhamphus sclerolepis. The sequence goes on along the minus strand of JBAMYA010103378.1, from coordinate 15,512 downwards.
CCTATTGGAGTGTTCATTGTGTATAACTTTTTATCAAGTTTGATTTACCAAAATCCTTGATTGGCATCCACTACTGAGAAGTACTTTGAATTTGGTATGTGACTCACTACCTCTTCAACAGTCAACAGTCGACAATGTTCCCTTTTTATGGGTCTGTCAAAGTCTTTTGGATCCATACAGATGCAGTTTTCTTGGGTGTGATCACTGTCACCATGCTGTTGACTCATTTGATCGCTTCTGTTTGTTTTGCAATTACTCACTCTTGTTCCATCCGGTATATTTCTTCAATAACTTTGTTGCTGATGGCAATTGGAATTTTTCTTGGGGCATGCACCACTGGTCTGAGTTGGTTGTTGATCTGTACATGATGTTCTCCAGGCATGCATCCTAATCCAGAGAACAAATCCTCAAAGTTTTTCAGTGTGTCTGAGTCTCTTCCAATTTCAAACATTCTTTCCACCATTGTTGACATGCCTTTCTTCCAAGTATTGCTGGAGCTTCTTTCTGTATGATGTCAAATTCAATCTTCTGTCTTTGGCCTTTGCACTAACATCTTTCCTGTCATTGCCATTTTGTGGCCTGTGTACACTTACATTTGGATGATGTCAGATTTTTAATGTACTTTAATGTTTTTTAATGTTATGTTGCATTTACCACCTGTATCAAGCTTGAATGTCACATTTCTTGTTTATTTTGAAGCTTTATGTCCAGATTTCCTCATCATCATCATCACTTCAGTTGTTCCAATAAACATGTCAGTGCTACACTCATCTTGTTTTACTGTATGTATATTTTTTTCCTAGCTTTGTGTGTTGCACATTTTTGCAAAGTGATTTTTCTTTTGGCAAGACTTGCATGTCTGCCCATATGGTGGACACTTTCTTACTTCATGAGTGTTACCACATCTGTTGCAAATTGCACTTTTCTGATGATCCCTTTCCATCTTTGTTTTGAATTTGTCGTTTTTCCTGGTTTTCACAGCTTGAATTTTGTGCACTTCCACCTCATCATTCAATGCTTTCACTTGGCTGGATGTAATCTCCCTTGCTCGACAGGTTTCAATTGCCTTTTGCAGTGTTAGAGCCGCCTCTCTCAAAAGTCTCCCTCTTACTTGATCATTGTTGATGCCACATACAATTCTGTCACGTACCAGTGAGTTGTGCAGATCTCCAAATCGACAGTCACTTGCCTTTGCCTTCAAATCCGTCCTGTAGGCATCTCTCGTCTCCAAGGGTCCTTGTGTCCGTATGAAGAAAATGTGTTGCGTGAATGGCAGGTTCTTTTGTGACTCACAGTATTCTTGATACTTTTCTTCAGCACCGCAATTTCTCTTGTCTTGTCCCAAATACGAACATACCGCTTACTTTTATTGCTTCTTTGCTAGTGACATGCAAGAATGTAGCACAGTGTACAGGCTCTGTCTTCTTATCTATCTCGCTAGTAATACAATGCAGGTCATAGCGTCAAATCCAATTTCTCAGTTTTAAGAAAGATTACTGTGCAGATTTAACGGTTGAGGTGGCTGAAGTTCTGGAGCCGTCAGCAACTTTTCCTTGCTTCTTTCTTTTCTTCTTAACTTCGTTCTGACACCATGTTATGTCTTGTTTAAATGATGAGGATGACTTGGATTAAGTGAATCTCAAACTGAGGCATCACCTCTTTACATGTTTTACGTGTGCCATCCAACAAAACCAAAACTTAAAGTGCCCCGATCACATGCATGCTCACACACTATGCACATACATCACATTTTCCATCTAAACTAAAGCTGTATCTGTTGTTTTAATGTGTGGTGTAATAGGTCAACTAGAAAAGCCAAATGCTAACAAGCTGAAGATGGGCGCTATCACCATCTACTGTAGCTGATTCTGACATACTTTTGTTTTTAAATGAATTCCCCTCATGTGTGTGTTTATTAGGACAAAGAAAGGAGTCCAGACAAATCGTCTAGTTAAGCTATAAACACAGGCTGGTAAATTGTGCATGGAAATGTACTGCATGCCAAAAGTACTCCAGATTAGAGATACAATTAGGGAAACCAACAAGAACTCAGGTCGGTCTAATTTTTATGTCTATACAAATAATCAATGTGGTAAAACAAGCAGAAATCAACTTTTCTGAATAAGTTTGATATGATTGCTTCATAAAACAGAAAATAAAGGATAAATGTTGAATATTGCACATTGCAGTTTTTGGCAGGGCGAAGAGGAATGTGATGCTTACAGCTGCCTCTCACATGGCAACAGTTAAACCAACACTGTTTAAAACATTGACCCGATTGTCAATGGACACATCACGTGCTTAATAAGCAGCATCACCAGTTCAGTTTAGTTTAATTTATTAGTTTATTTAACAGGGAAGATACTCAACACAGCCTTTGGGCCAACATTAGCTACTGTATGTAGCCTTTTTTTTTAAAATCTGTGATCCATGTGCTTTCATAAGACGTTTGGGAAGTTAATTTCTACATAGTAGACACGTGATGTCCCAGACTACTGCCCTCTTTTTTTCATTCTGTAATTTCATTCACGTCCTGCATTAGTTTCTTTTTCTCCTGACTGTTCTCATCTCCCTTCACATCCATCTGTAGCCATGCTAGCCATGCTAAAGGTCAATCTTCTTCGTCTCCATGCCATTTGTTAGCAGTAAGGTAACAATTCATGGCTTACAACTACCTATAAAAAAGACAAAAAGAATTATTTCTTTGTTGTGGTTCTCTCTTGTGGTTTGATCGTAGACTGCATTAAGGGAACTGTACAAACTTGTCTGTGATACCACTTAGTGCTACACAACTTATCAGCATGTTCTGCCCCTCTTATTTTTTTGTTGATAACTTGGACAAATTATCTGCGCTGTTTACTCTCTTACAAAGGTGAATGCTTGTGTAAAAACCTTGTCCCAAAATTAAAATGTTGTCTATCACAGGACAGAAAAAAATCTGGGCACAAAAGGACCACATTTCAATGAGGCGCATTCAAATTAGATGCAAATGTCGCATGAATGGATGTGTACAAATTCTTAAAATAGAAATGGTTGGTAATAGGGTTCAGTTGAAGGCTAAAGAGTTTACAGATCAAAGTGCAAGCAGCAGCCTCATCTTACAGTTGTCATGAGCACAGATGACAACAAACATTGTCAACACTGTTCATGCACTGCAGGGTAAGTTTATTGTTTATTTGGGAAAGGCATGACTCTAGATCTGCTGCACTACACAACTTCAGATTTACTATTTTCTAACTAGCTGTCTAACACCAGATCTGAAGTTATGAAGATATGAAACTGCTAGTTACCTACTACTGACACAATGACCGCATCTGCCAGAGTGATGGAAATTATCATTAGACGACCTCAGCTGTCAGTCAGCTAACAGCTTATGTGCCTGGACCACGTGTCAGTGAGACAACTCACTGAAATAATATAATATCCAGAGCAATTCTCTGTCTCTGGTATTTTCTTTTAATTTGAAGAAAATTTACACTGCTCATCCACTCAACCATTAACAACAGCACCAAAATCAGTTCACCACCCTCCATTTCTGTTTGTTTACATTTATTGTACCTAGGTTACCATAGCAACCACAGGGCTTAGGGAATGTTAGCAATAACAAACATCAGAGTCTTATTGGATATGTTAAAAACGGGGAGTCTGAGCATTGCTTTTGTATTGGCTATCCTGTCAGCTGTTTGTTAATCAGACTTCCTGTCTTACAGCTGCAGTAGTATGGAGAGATGCCGGATGCCACGCTGAGGAAGGACCCTGACAGTCAACCATCTGTCAGTCCTGACATCCTGCACTGTGAGCGTTGTATCTTGTGAAAACAAGAAATACAAACTGAATTAGCTTGAAGCCCTGCCTTGAAAGCCGGTGAAGGAAAGAACCCCATTGTCTGTGTATTTTTTATACACAGACAATATTTATTTTATATGTCAGAGATTATTTCAGTAGAGTTGTTTACTATAAAATGTTATAATATCCTAGTTTAAAGAGGGACAAAAATGGAAACACTCAATCTGAAAAATGGTACACAAGTACAATATACCTTCTGCAATGACCACCATTGTAAAAGGTATATGCTGATAGTTGTGTCGAGTCAGGTAAGGTCTGAAGTATAATTACACGAAACAGAAAGGGAGATGATGTCACTTAAGATGTAAAAGGCAGACTAAATGAAATTAGCCTGTTATATAGTTAAAGGGCGAGTGAAACGCTGAATGAGCATGAATGTGTGTGTGTGCATGTGTGTGTGTGTGTAGAGGCAAAGACTTATCGTAGGCAATGTGGTAGTAAAAGTGAATAATAAAATCACCTGAGACATAAACTCATTTCTCTGTCATGAGACAGGTTAAATGATAGAAAGCGGCCTTTGCCTTTCAGATTCTCCAAATGTGAACACTCACTCAGCTCTCTTTGGTATTGTGAAAAAACTCAACATAATAGTGTAAATGAGATTTTGTTACCGTGGTATTTGTTGTTCTGCCGTGTTTGCCCTCTGCTGCCAGTTGCTATGCACTGCTGTGCAAACAATAGGAAGTTGTGACTAATACATTTATTAAAAAGATAAAATAAAATCTTCTCAGAAGATCGTGTATACTTGAACAAAGTTTGGACACTGATCCTTGGTTTGATAGAAGAATGTGGGGAAATGTCAAAAATAGCAGGGCTTGGAATTTAAGCCTTGTTTATAAATACTTGAGTTAACAGGTTGTTGCAGAGTTCATATTCCTATGCCTTTAGGAGGTTATATTGCACTGGGTCCTCCACTTTAGCCAATGCTTCCTGTTTCAAGTAATTTTATCGGGGGTGTGGGTGATGCCAGACAGCAGCTGACTCTGCTCAACCCCCGTTTATCCAGAAATGGTAAAATGGGTGAAACAAAGAAGCCTGGGTATTGTTTGTAACTAAAGACTGTATACAGAGATCTATATAAGTGCACTGTTTTTGTTGCCATATGAGAAATAGCTTATTTTGGCATCAGATTAGCAAGACGGAAGTAGTCTCTTAATTTTAATCCATGTCAGTTAAAGTTTTAGTGACCTTTGAGACTTTCAACAACTGCTAGATAAAACCCATATACTTAAGTAGAAGTCAGATTTCCATGAAATGTATTATGAGGTTTGGGTGAGCTGGTTCGGGATGTCCTTATTATATTTCATAGTCAAGAGAAAGACAAAAAAAAAAAAAAACACAAAAAAACAGACCCAGAAGGATTCAAGCAGCTGAAAGTCTGAACCCCAGCTCCACAACCCACTGCTGTCGTTCTCTCGCAATGCACTGCACACACAAGGAAGAGGATATTAAAATACGCGTCGATTCTGCAAAGCAAACAACCCGGTTAAAGGCAACTGCTGGCGATGGCAAACAGGCACTTCCTTAAAGTCAGGGATTGGCAATGAGACAGAATAGAAAAACACAGCTGCTTTGACTGCCTGTCTAGTCAGCTAAGACAGGAGAAGCCTGTTTGTCACTTTCCCTGTGCAGCACCTCTCACTCTTGTTTATAGGTGCAACAGAGCAAATGCTCATTCTTCCAGGATTGCTGTTGACATTTTTTAAAAACTTTTTTAACATGTATTTACACATGCGTGCAATATCTCTGGTTATCTCGAGCCTGTTCATTTAGGGTTATACTTATAAAATAACCAGCCAATTAAAAGTGCCCAGAATTGAAGGGAGTAAACACTATATTAAAGTCTTTTCTCATGTTTAAAAAACAAGGGTCCTTTATAAGGCAAACCGACACCAAAAAAGAGATTATACACCATATGAATGCAATCTTCATGTTGTTTGTTTTGTCTTAAAGAAGCAGGTATGAGAAGTCGTGTTACATAAGATGCTGATTCAGACATTAATGGCGTGGCATGATGGATTAAGTGTTCCTGAATCTCTTAAACTGGTGGCATTTACTCTCTCCAGAGGATGACCTCAAATGAAATGTCTGATAAAATGTATCCATATTTGCCTTTATAATTTTCAATTTATGATACCTCTGAGTTCTTTGAATCTAAATTTAAAGACATTTCCTAAACTTCTTTGGGGACTTGATGAACCTGTTTCTATTTAATGTAACATACAAAGACAAACATTTCTCAACTCTACCTTGATCATCATGGAGAAAAACGGTAGTGACAGCAGATCCTCCTCAATTAGCCACACCAACCAGCTCTGAGTCACTTCAGCCAGCTCAGCGAGTTTGGTAAACGTAAGTTATATCAACAAGAGTCAGCACCCTGAATTATTTCAAGAAACCTCAGATGAACATGTGATTTAAGAGATGCAATACATTATGAAATCTGTAGCGGTTATGAACGCAGATATAAAGAGATATTTTGAATCGAGTTCTCCACCACACCTGCATTTACACACTGCAATCCACCCACGCCAGGATTATGTAATTTCCAGGATATGTAATGCTTATGTGGTAGCATATTGTAGATACATGTTTAGGAACGTACAACTCCAATTTTAAATTCTCAATGGAACATAAAGAACATATGTGATGTTGAAACTGAGACATTTTACTATTTCATGGAAATTATTAGCTTATTTTGATGTTGATTTTAGCAACACATCTCAAAAAAGGTTGGAACAGGGTGATATGTATCGTTGTGTGGCATCCCCTCTTCTTTTAACAACTGTCTGCAAACATCTGGGAAGTGAGGAGACCAGTTGCTGGAGTTTTAGGAGAGGGATGTTGTCCCATTCTTGTCTGGTGCAGGGTTTTAGTTGCTCAACAGTCCTGGATCTTTGTTGCTCTTCTGTTTGATTTTTCATTTCATGATGCATCAAATATTTTCCATTGGTGAAAAAAGTCTGGACTGCAAGCAGGTCAGTTCAGCACCTGGACTCTTCTCCTGCAAAGCCATGATGGATGCATTACATGGTTTTACATTGCCTTGCTGCAACAGTGATTTCTGGTGTTCCTGAGTCCATGAAGAGATGTCCAGTAGAGAATCATGTCTGTTTTCAATGCAGTGTTGCACCTGAAATGCTCCTTCTATACCCAACATCCTTACTGACCTACTGCCACTTAATTAGTTACTACTAATCAATTAATTTCTTAGTTGTCAAGTATCTCCTCCAGTTGTTTTGGATTGTGCCAGTTATTTTTCCAGCCTTTTGTTGCCCCTGTTCCAACTATTTTGAGATGTGTTGCCGAGTTGAAATGAGCTAATATTTTATTCTTGCAAGATTGATATGTCTCTAGTCCATTTCAGGATTCAGTCATGGCTGAACTGTGTCAGTTTACACCAAACTATACAAAAGGAACAAGACGAGACTAGCTTTGTTTACCTCAGTTTAATCAATGATTGGGTGATACACTCATAAAATGGTTCAAAACTAGTATTAAATAACATCATTTATGGGTAAAGAAAGGGAAACTAAATTATAAGAAATAAGTAAGCGAGATGGTTGCCATTTTGTTTGCTTACTAATGGCTAGCCGTCTTTGTCCCCAGACCATACAAGGTTCACAGCCCACAGCAGCAGCTGATTAGCCTGAGCCACCTAACTGGACCAAGGCTGGGCTTGCAAAGTGCAGCTGTGGCTTCAGGAGTCGTTATTGCGGCTCTGCCAGTCCTAGTTCCAGATGCTTCAGTATCGGCAACGGGGGTTGGGCAGAGTCTGTTCCTGGGAACATGTCATGGGCAGCTCTGAGGACAACTTCACTTCCTGAGGTTCCCCTCTCCACACCCTAATGTTATCCACCTGTGTCTCATTGCCTTTGTCTATTTATTCCCTCCCCACATGCAGCTTCCCTTTGCCAGTTTGTCTTTACCCCTTGTGTCTAGTGTTCTGGCCTTTATTCTGCTTTGTCTTCCAGTGATTCTTGACCCAGCTTGTATTTTGGACTTGCCTCTGCCTCCGTTTTTGGATACTTCAGCTTGGATTACCACTTTGTGTACTGACCCTGGACTGTATTAAAAGATCATTGATTTTACGTCACTGTGCTGAGTCTTACATTTGAGTCCTTTTCCTTCTGCCATAGCTCAGACACCTATGAAAGGCGTCACAAATGATTTGTCCGGTTCCCTTTATAAAGCCTGTGGTAAATACATAAAAACTTTCCAGTTAATTTGAACTAATACCGTTGGCATTCATTTTTAGATCATTTCATTCATTACTCCCACTTTGACGTAACATGTGTCAGCACAAAATAAATCTTCAAGCTCAGTCTCTAATCTTTGTTCCTATCAAGTGTTGATTAAAATCACAGAAACAGGTTTCTCACTGTTGTTGCATAATTGACAGCAGCATTTCAGGGTTAGCAAGCCATGTCACAAAGGCAAGCCACACACACACACACACCTACGCACAGAGCACATAAGCCAGACGATGCATCATTTTTTGGACACTTCTATCCCTAACCCTTACTTTAACTTTTAATCACTTCTTAAAATGAATTTATTTATTAAAATAACCTTTTGTTATCAAAGAAAGCTGGACCTCACAATGTGAATGCATCAACAGATCTACGTTTCCACAACTCAACTAACGCAAGTAAACACACACGTGAGAATCAGAATCGTGTAACAGTCACACAAGTCTGACTTTGTTTCATTGCATTCTGCCTGCACTATTTGTGACATTGTTTAAAGAAATTAATATTCTCTGAAAATATAAAGATGAAGACAAAAATAGCACATAAATCACTCACTCAGCACTCAAGGCCTCCCTCCAACCCAGAGATTTAAGGATGATTGCACGAAAGCAGTGCCCTATTGAACCCCCCCACACCCGTTTGAGCTCCTGTAAGATTAAAGGCTGATCATGTATCTGATGGTGCCATAGCAAGTTTCTTACTGCCATTCGTCTGTTGCAAAGGCCTAATCCCAGCAAATCCTTTATTTTCCTTGGTACATCCAACACACACTCTAGCCGCAGCCTTAGCTAAGCCACAACAAGTATTGTAAATAAATGAGTGAAGTAAGAACAAAGTATAAAAACTGCTGTGTCTCTACTCAAAGGATTGTCGTCACGGCGAAACAATTTTCTTCTAATCCACAAGCAGTAATCAAACTAGAATGATCCACGGCAGACATGGCTGACGCATTTTCTCATAAATCTCTTTTCTTGGTGTCTGTCTGCAACCTGCTCAGAGTAATTAGATCACACAGTGGAGTTCAAATGTTTTTGGAGAGGTCATATAGCTGTGCGGGTACATCAGGTCGCGTTGAAAGATCCAAGCATGTGTGGAAAGAACAAGAACTAGTTTGGAAGAAGATCATGCTTTTTTGCAGTGCTCAGTTCAGTACAATACATCAGGATTAATCAGTAATTGATACTTGGGATACTTTTTTTGATTTAATAAAGTTAGCTATTAAGTTATTACAAGTTCTCACTTCTTTATTTCTAGATTAGCAATGTGAAGGAACGCTTTGGAATTGCATGAACCTCCACGAGTAATATTAAACCGAAAACATTGAAATATTATCTCCTGTTTCTCAACATTGTTTCAGGTGACCAACAGAGCTCAAAAACACACACACAAGTTAGAAGGTTTACATAGTTCATCACTCTGACAACATATTGTATGTAAAAAAGCAAAACAATACAAAATAAAAATGCTAATTTGGATTTACTGTTGCATATTTAGTACCAATGTAAAGTTTTCAAACCACTTTTTATGTGTTTCAGAAAATAAGTTCATAAGATTTTCTGTCTCTAAAATACCAGATGGGGAAAATGTTTTTTTCATATATTATGCACACACACATATATATTATATTATATTATAGCTCATGTTTGTTCAACCCACTTCTGTGTCTCTACACAAATATATTTATTTTTATTAAATCTCTTGTTTGTTCAACCTGCAGATAATGCTTCCTTTTGAGAGTTTTTTTTTCTAAGTTGCCTCTCCATCATGTCAGTTCCTTGTATGGTCATTTTCCACAAGAACTTTATGACTGCACATTGCTGATCAGGTATGTTTCACTTTGGTGACCAAATATGTTTTCCCACATCTATACTTATTAACTAGCCTAGAAATCCCGACACACTGCGTGCTAGTTTAAATTTACTTAGCAGATCTGTCTTACTACCATCCATTGAAGCTCATTAGCTATCACCTAAAGTCGCCTGAAGGGGAGCTAATCAGATCAGTTTATCCTTGTGGAGTGTCTCTGGGTGGGCTTAAGGTGATGATGACAGAGATACAACATTGTATTTGGGATGATAAACAGTGGCCGTTTGAACAGGCTTTGTGGTGAATGAGGCTCATCTCGTGTACAAATGGTAAGAGACATCTGGTAAACCTTCTCTAATGGTAAAGGAAGCTATTCAGGAAGTGAATGATGTACACGCAGTTAATTTTTAAAAAATATTGGTTGAGTGTTTGAGCACACTGGTTATTCTCAATTACTGTCTGCAAAAACAGCAATAATCGCTCCAGTTCCATTACATTGGCATCTCTGTCCATCAAATGTTTCTCCATAACACTCCATCTGGCTTACCCATGCTCGGATCCTTCTGGTCAAAAATATCCATTACTTTTTTGTAGAAGTCTTCCTTGTCTTCTTTCAGTTTTAAAGGTCTATCAGTCTAATTGATTATTGAAACCTGCTCTGCAGCTGCAGAGTAGAGTCTCTGTGCTCACTACTGCCCCCTACCCTTAGGTGAGGTGAGGCAGGTGAACTGCGGCCTCATCTAGTGCCTTTTTACTGATTACTGAGTACACAAAGCAGGTTACACACATATATTATATTCTTCAGCTAAAATCAGTGGGCACATATTAAAAGTTGATGACAGATAGAGATGCTAACATGCTCTCTTTGCATGCTAGAGCACAGTTTGTGGGGGATTGCGCAATACAAGATGAGGCTTAGCTTGCTGGTGCCTCACCATGCGTCTCTTCCCCGTATTTGATTTTTAATTTTAAAAAACCAAAATTGTTTAAGTTAAATGGAAAATTAGTTTATAGTTCAAACCACTGGGTAATAATATGACCATTTATTATTTTTTTTAGTTTATTATGTATTTTAGTTTTTCCATTATAACAGGGTTAGCGTTAGGAGCCTCACGCTCTGCCTCCCCTTCCTCTCCTGGCCGCACGTCACTGCTACAACCTGACTAATAGAAAAAGTCCTCCAAAAGATGCTGCCAATATCGAGAATGTGAAATCAGCATAAGCAGCTTTGACAAAGAGGATGTGCACCAGAGGTGTCGCAACTGGTTAAAATGAATGCTATACTAATGTTTCTCATTTTTGATAACACTACAAGGACAAATGGAATCTAGATGGTTGCCCGATAAGAAAGAATTGAAAATCTATATAAAAGATGAGTCTCAAACATAACAAAATCAGGTAACGTTGAAAGAGTTTGAAAACTTTATTGTTCAACATACGTTGTTGCCTTTGCAATGATCATTTTCTCCATTGTTTCCATTTTAGCTATACCCTAATAATTTCTTTACATATACTGAGGACAATTGATCCTCCCAGATGTTTTACTAACTTCAACCTTCAAAATGATTGCATCATATTATCTTCAAGACCTCTTTGATATAATGCAGAACATGAAACTGAATCAGCAAGTGCAATCTGATCAGTCAGTGGAGCATCAAAGCAACCTCAAACCACAATATTCAAACCATCACAGTCCACTTCTGGTGAAAGATTCTTTTCATGAGGGGATTTCGTTGGTCTGTCACAAACATGTCTCCGATTATTGTGGAAAAAGTAAGTATATCGTTGTTTACTCAGTCTACAGGATGTTACCCTAAAAGGCTTCTTCTTTTCTCGCATGTTTATTTGAAAACATCAGTTTTGCTCTGATCTCCTTTTTGGAACGCAAAGGCTTTTCTTGGCATGTGTCCTATAAACAGCAAATATGAGCGATCTCTTTCTGCTGATAGACTGATTTTGACACCAGTGTTGTGTGGGTTATGTGAAATTCCTGAGATTGAGGGCAAATTAATGGTGAATCAATCATTCCATTCCTTTGGATCTGAAGGTGTGGTAACCGCGAAGTGTACTTTGTGCTTTTTCAATTACTTAAATCATAGCAGTAAGTGATGACACTTTCATGAGTCATTTGTTTGTCTTTACTTCCTTTATTAACAGGCATTTGGAGGGAGGATTTAATGTTTCCTTGTTCAAATATGGACTGCAGGGTAGAAGTTTCCGTGTGACGGATATTTCATTACAGTACTTGCTGAATAAAAACTTTGTCTAATGACTCCTAGAAGTCTTATTTGCTTTTGGGTTTTTTTTGGCGGGGGAAGCTGACAGTGACAACAAAATGCGTAATGGGAGGAAACACGAAAGATGATAAGTTTGCACAAACCAGCATGATGTCATTTGTAGTTTCTGGAGGAAAGAATGTAAACTAGCAATGACGCGAATGATATTGAATGTTTAACGTCAGGAAAGCCTAAAAGAAAAGCGACAACACAACAGCTCATGTGCAGATTAGAGAGTGTGACGCCATCCAGTGCTTTGTGAACTACCAGTTTTGAAAACGGGTTTTGGTGTTTGCTCACTATTAGAGCAAGAAGTGAGCACCTTTTTAGAGGGGTGAAAACTTAAACGTAACACTACTGTTACTCTTGTCAGCATGGCAGAGAAGATTTATCTGTGGTTTACAATAACTTTATAATTGGGCTTTTAACTCTCAAAACACTCATCATACAATATATCATCCTTTTAAGTTGTCTGCAGTAACTTGTCAGTGATTTGCTGTGCTCTTTCAATTAACCAACATGTACCTTTTTAAAAAATCGTTTAACCTCATGCAGAATTCCCCTGATTCACATCAACCATCATTATCAGATGGATTCTAGCATTTTGAGGTGCATTTTATAAAACTAATATCTTAAAAATTGCTTGAAATTTTCAGACAAACTACATAGCACAAGGAAAAGCACAAAACAAAATGTTCTCACGTCAAGACACCCCTACATTGTGTTGCAGACATACCCACTGAAGCATGCTACCCAGCGAGTGCCATCATGTCCGTTTGTTTAACGCCACCATGAAACACACCTGAATGCGAACACCGTGCACTTGGACACAGTGTGCGAATGAACGCTGTTCCAACATATACTGTAAGTTCCATCATGCTCCTTCTGGAGGTAATGAGGGCAAACCCTCTTCTTCTTTGACCATTTTACCCGTGTCACCACCATGATACAACCAAGACTGGACTTTTCATTAATTGTAAATTCCAAACAAAATGAACTCAGTCTTCCTCGCTTTGTGTCGAGTATCTCCCTTAAACCAAAATCATGTAAATTAGTATCCCATCACTTCCACTTCATTGACAAGATGATGACCAGTAAGGTTGACAATTGCGCAACATTCCACTTTCAATTCTCTGACTGTTTTGAGTGCACAGTCCAGGTATTTGCAGTGTTCTTGGCAAAGGCAGTGCTGTCAACGTGAATGCACTTATGCACTCCAAACTGTAATGGTAAGTGTGCAAGAATGCAGTTTGGAACATTGCCCATTTTTTACCTCATTAGAAGTCCCTGCAGTGTCCAATCTTCCATCAGTCCAGCAGACTAGAGTTACCAAGGACTATGTTTTTCTTTTGTGCAGTCTGTGACTGAACACTCTCTTCTGTCAAGATGAAGGACAGCTGGTTCAATGTGACTGAATCAGGAAATACAACAAAAGGGAAAGAGCTCGGCACAGGACAGCTGGAGCCTTGGATGGCAGAGGGATGAACCGGGTAGCCAGAGTTGGGTATTAGCCTGAGATAGAACACCAGTCTCTGTCCGCATTTACGCTTCCTTCTCACACCAGTTTTAAACATACCCTTCCCAAACCAGATGATGCCAAGTACTGGACGTCTGGTCCACTGTGGATCGTCAAGCACACTGGTTGATGAGTTATGCTGCAGCAGTGATAGTTGGTGTCTCCCAAACCAATTTAAATTCAAATTTGACTCCCTTCAAGCACAATCACACCTACATCACGACCCTGCATCAGCATCTGAAAGCTGTTTAACAGAAAAACACAGCAACAGTTTCTGTAAGATTAACCTTTATAAGCACGACTTGTCTTCTTTGCCTTAAAACAGCAAGTAACCTTGAGGACTTCATTGGGAATGTCAAGGATTTGCGGGGCCAGTCTTTCTAAAGTAAATAAAGTACATATAACATTGATAATCACCCTGTGAAAAACTAGGCAGAGCAGCTGTCTCTGCAAGACAAACTATGTCAGCAGTAAGGTGAAACAACTGAGATTATAGTGTGGGCAGTTGAGACACAATCTGTCTCACCAATGTTTGACTTTTGCCAGCTCAAACAGTGCACCACGGAGATGGGACAAACCAGCTACCCTTTACATAAACTATACATATCAATTTCTTAGTTTTATTGTGCACTCAATTGCATGTTTTCTAGTTTGATAATGCAGTTGCATTACAAGGTGATATGTCTTCAAACATGAGAGCGGAGCAGATCAACAACGTCATCAGAGCTTTCTCTCAACCAGATACTGTATGTTAATGTCAGTGGATCAAATTCTTCCCTCTAAGAGGCTGAGCACTGATAAAAAGGAAGGTTGGAGGTCGAATCCTTTATTTCTTCCCCTAGAGGACTTCATGTTTTTGCACGTGTGAGCTTGTTGATCTCTCAGCACGAAATCTCATAAACTTTGCTGGCTTTTGTTGGAAAGAGACATCCTGTGCTGAGACACAAAGGCTTGCAATTGGGAAAAATTTCCATTTATTGCCAAGCAAAAGGCTGAGACTGCACACATTGACACTTGTGTTTGCAGGCTTGAGATACTGATAGAATTTATATCTATATTTATGAAGATAAAACGTCTTTAGAAAATTGTTTAATCGTTCTAGATAATTTTGTTCCTGAACCATAAGTGTCAACCATTAAACTATATTCAGTTAGAGAGAAGCAACTTACTGATTACACCTATAACAGCAGCCAAGATGTTATTCTTAATCTTAATCATACACATCATATTAGACCATTATCAGTAGCACATTGTGTGCTCTTGAGAGGAAGTGCGAACTTTAAAGGCTTTCCAAATGATCAGGAATATAAGATTCATATTACTACATAATGATTTCTGGTTTGACTACTATGCCAAATGTATATCTGGCTGAAGCATTTTGCTGAGGACCCTTTGTGTAGCCGAGAATTACAACATAATGGAC
The DNA here is from genome assembly GCA_037176975.1 of Arrhamphus sclerolepis. NCBI lineage: Eukaryota > Metazoa > Chordata > Actinopteri > Beloniformes > Hemiramphidae > Arrhamphus > Arrhamphus sclerolepis. Next base: position 392 of record JBAMYA010103378.1, on the reverse strand, counting down.
ATCATTAAAATGCAAGATTCACAGTTCAGTACCATCATTGTTTTATTTACAGGCACTACAAGGTCTACATACGAGGATACAAAGCTTGAAAATTATGTAAGTTGAAAGTGAATAACTATGTTGCTCTGAACAAGTCACAAATCGGTTCAGTTTTTATTATTATTATTATTATTGTTGTTGTTGTTCATTAGTAGCAGCCTTGAATAACTTTGACTCCATGAGGAGCCTCTCTCCATTTCTTGTCTTGTTTAACCTCACTTAGCCAGGAGATAGGAATCGTAAGATTTAAAATCTCTTTTATATGAGTGTTCAGCTGAAGCTTACATCAGCAGCAGTTATTCAACAGAGCACACAAAATATCTACAGCTGCATATATGTGTATGTGTGTGTGT